>JAQMYJ010000038.1:28163455-28183211 GCA_030014305.1 Clarias laeviceps
TTTTATTATTATTTCTCACTCGCTCACTCACTCACTACTGCGAGTTGTGCATTTTGCCTTAAAGGCTCCCCTGAGGTCTTACTGCTCACTAAAGCCCCAACCCCATGCCGCGGAACTGCTAAAGGGCAAACCTTTACCTCCTCAGAACCTGTGGCTGCACAGCAGAATGATAATTTCCCATATTGCAAAAAGCACTGGTGTCTCACTGTCTATTTGCACAGAAACACAACTAACAGAAACGCTATCTCATAATGTCCTGAGGTTCATCGACTGCAAATCGACTTCAATCCTCATCTCAGACATGAAGGTTACAGAGTCGGTTCAGGCTTCGGTCATCTCTGTGCAAGCATGATGAAGGAGGAGCGAAGCCCTCAAAAAATATAATGTGCAGCGGCTGAGGGGAAATATGTGACAACTCAAGAGTTATACTTTATATTGCTTAATCTTAAGAATCTAAATATTTAACATTCATAATCACAGTTCAACTTTAACTGATTAGCTGGATCAGTTGTATTAGAGCTTCTTTAGTAACACTTTAGTAACACAGGCTACTCATGTGTAGGATGTGTATCAATGTGAACAGACTGTTTGGATACACACTATTACCTTTTCAGTAGGTTCACACACATGCAGCCACCTTTCAAACTAAGCACAAGCACTGCTTCTGGTATACAATTGAGTAGTCTCTGTCCTTCAATACAGCCAGGCTTGTTAATGATGAATGAATTCTGAGCAATAAAGTGATAAAATGTGTAAAATAAGAAAATCTCAGATTCTCCTCCTATATGAGGGCATCACATTGTCTGCCAGCTACATTATGTATATACAGTATATCCACGTAAGAAACTCATATAAGGACTGTTGGGTATTACCCGTTTTTTTCCTTCTAACATCTCCCTGTTTGATTAATTTTAATATATATCAATCACTAATGAACAGAAACAATGAGCAGAAATGACACGCTATTATGAGTTATTACATATTTGACGATTGCTACTTTCAGCCAATTAAAACAATACTTAAGAGTAATAGTACTCTGGGTACTAGTTGTCAGGTGTAGACGTTATATAAAATATGGAGTTAGCACTCCCCTTTGTCCTTGTATTACTCCCTCCGTGTTTCAATTTGAAAACGTGCAGTGGCTTCACATGTTCTAGAGGAGAAAGTGTTCAGAAGCTCAGATTGACAGCTGCAGCGCAACAGGCGATAATGAACCATCAGGAAGGGTGCACGATTAGGCAGAAGTATTGGGACAAAGGATTTTCAGAAATAAAAAACATTTAAAAAAATGAGAACAAAATATTTAAAAACCTGCATTTTGTTATAATGTTTGTAAATTATTTCCATAATAAAAATAATTAAGTACAGTATTAATGAATTAAAATATATTTATTTTTATAATTAATAGTAGAATCTTACTATATATTCTGTGCATATTATTTCTTCATAAATATGTCCTGATTTGAATATAATTTTACATTTATTATTATTATTATTATTATTATTACAAAAGCAATTTTTAACATCATTGACTTTCGTTTTTGCTTTAACAAAAGCAAACTCTGAAACAGATATAAAAGACTATGTATACATATACAGCATAAGCATAAATAGTATTTAAGTGTGTTTAAAACTTTCCATGCAGCATACATAACAGTACTTTTCACACATGCACATCACCCTAACAATATTTAATTCATCACGAAACAAAATGTACCCAAAGCTATTTATTGTAACACGAGATATAATTGCAATTCAGCTTTTTCTAACACCTCCAGCTCTTTTGAGTGTTCACTGCTCAGGTATTTTTAGCTAGCAGGTGAGCATCCCTTTGCTTACATCTCCTTCCCTTAGCGTGTGTGTGTGTGAGTGTGTGTGAGTGTGTGTGTGTGTGTGTGTGTGTGCATGCGTGCATGAGTGCTCCGTCTGCTCCGTCTGCTCCGTCTCCGAACTGCAGTCATCGTTCACATTTTACCGGCCACTTCCTGGGCTCACAAAGGTCCGCCACTGTGGGATTGAGTCTGATCTGTGTAATGTTTAATTTTATCATTCATTACTTGTGCCCCAATAGTCTTGTATAAAAGATGTAATTGGTTTTAAATAGCTTTACAAATTGACTCTACTGCATACAAAAGTGTGAAAATGTCAGAGGAAAGATGGGGCTGCTTTAACGAGCCAGAATAGATTGTGTGCCGAATAGGAAGGCAGCTTCGTGCATTGTTATTTCTTCCGCTACGTTACTCCTTCTTGTCTCTTATTGACATTTTTTTCTGATTAACAGGCAAACCATTTGACATCATTTAGTTGTTGTTATTTAACTATAAAACTTTCAGTCCAGATGATTTTGTGTGCATCATGAAGAATTACGACCAATAAGTTAGTTTACTACATAATCAGTGGCAGAGTCTCTCTCTTCTTAAGATGCACTGTATAGAATTTGAATAAATATGATACACATTCATTACTGGAACTGCTAGGCACAGATGCCACAACTCCTTTACTACAACTAAATCTGTTACTTACAAGTACTTTATAAATGCATAACTTCTGTATAATAACTACAACTGACTTTACAGATGCTATGCATTTATACTTGTACACTAACAGATACACAGGGCACCTGTCTTCTGTGTCACAATAGGTACATAAGTACATAGCGCATAGACCAAATCTTTATACGCACATGTAACTTATTGGCTATTTGGCCATCCTTGTAAGTGTCAAGGTTTAAGGCAACACCTTCTTTACTGGGACTTATGGACTTAGAGACTGAGATATGAGACAACGCCTCTTTCACGATCATTGACAGGCTCAGAAGCCACACCTCCTTTACTGTCACAGACAAGCTCAGAAGCCACACCTCCTTCAGTATCATTAACAGGCTCAGAAGCCACACCTCCTTTGCTATCACTGACAGGTTCAGAAGCCACACCTTCTTCACTATCATTGACAAACTCAAAAGCCCCACCTCCTTTGATATCATTGAGCAGCTCAGAAGCCACGTCTCCTTCACTATCACTGACAAACTCAGAAGTCACTTTACCAGCAATTCAAGGTCGTGCCTCCTTTGCTTGAACTAAAAGGCTTAGAGACCACACCCTCTTCACTATCACTGACTGGCTCAGAAGCCACACCTCTTTCACTATCACTAATAGGCTCAGAAGCATAACCTCCTTCACCATCATTGAGCAGCTCAGAAGCCACACCTTCTTCACTATCACTGACAAACTCAGAAGCCACACCTCTTTCACTATCACTAATAGGCTCAGAAGCGTAACCTCCTTCACCATCATTGAGCAGCTCAGAAGCCACACCTTCTTCACTATCACTGACAGGCTCAGAGACCACACCTCCATCAGTGTCATTGAAAAGCTCAGAAGTCACTTTACCAGCAATTCAAGGTCGTGCCTCCTTTGCTTGAACTAATAGGCTTAGAGACCACACCCTCTTCACTATCACTGACTGGCTCAGAAGCCACACCTCTTTCACTATCACTAATAGGCTCAGAAGCATAACCTCCTTCACCATCATTGAGCAGCTCAGAAGCCACACCTTCTTCACTATCACTGACTGGCTCAGATGCCACACCTCCTTCATTATTACAGACAGGTTCAGAAGCCACACCTCCTTATCTGTCACTGATAGGCCCAGAAGCCACAACTCTTTCACTATCACTGACAGGCTCAGAGGCCACACCTACTGTTTTGGAAATTACAAGCTTACTATTCACGCCTCCTTCACTGGGACTCACAAGGTTAAAACCCACACCTACTTCATTGGGACTGACAGATGCACAAATACGCTAAACAACATTTTCCTGCAGTTCTATTTTTAGTGCTATAAAATGCAATTTGCATGTTGATTAGAGACCAAAATCTGCACAAACTGCTGTTTTCAAAAATGGCTCAATGCAGGTTGACAGGGTGTCAGTGATGCCGCAAGTTTTTTTAAATTATTTTGTCAGTTTTGTTAGTATAATTTCTCTCCAGCTGTGACAGGGTATGAAATCACTGGCACGAGATAATCTAGAGATCAGATAAAAATATCTGGAAGTTAAACCAGCAATTCACAGTGGGCTCTGATCCTTATCCATCATTAACATCCTTGTGGTCATGGTCGGGGTCAGAGAGAACCCATAATGATTAGTAATTTACCCAGGATCATCGTGATATCTGGAAGAGTTGAAACCAGCTGCCATGATATCACATTTGCAAATCCATTTATTCCCACAACTTGAGTCATATAAAAATGATACAAAGATTAAAGGTTATGTTTAGAGGTGGGGCAAATTTTTGTTTTTTTCCTTGTGATAAAATCCATCTTTCTATAGTTCCATAACCCAATTAGCTCAAATTTATATGAATGATCATATCATGTTAATCCAGCAGATAGTATTCTCTAGTAATTGAGAATGATTGGGTACTTGGAAACATAATACTAATAGTAAAATGTATCCCTTTAAATAAGAACTCTGGTAATAAAGGATCAGATGCACTTAATATTTGACATGGGCTGTGGCATGTTTTCATACCTGGAGATTAGGTTTTCCCAAAAGGACAGAAATATCTGACCATTTTAACCCTGTCAGGAATAAATAAATAAATAATAAACAAGAAAGGTGTATCAGCCTGAATGATGACACCGGTTGAAACTGCATTTTTTTTCTTCTTTGGGCTTTGTCTCTTTTATCCTGGGGTCGCCACATTGGATTATTTGATCCAGAAGATTTGGCACAGGTGTTACACCAGATGCCCTTCCTATCACAACCCTCCCATTTTCTAACCAGGCTTGGGACTGGCACTGCATACAGCGGCTGAGTTGCATGGGGCGTAGGGTTTAGGGTGTTGCCCAAGGACGCAGAAGTCGAGCTATGACGTTGAAATACTGAACTAATTACCACTTTTAAGTGACTAAAAAATTTGTTGCTTTTTTTTCATATTTTTATTTACATTTCTAGGTTGAGGGGCAACAACCATCCTGCTAATCATCCATTAGCTGAAGAGACAGTTAATAAGACACTTAGTAACAGGATTGCCTGGTGAACAAGGTTATTATTATTAATAATAATAATAATAAAAAAAACTTGTGTTATATAGTAAACAATCTTAATTAAATATAATATATATATATATATCTTTTATGCATAATGACAAAGTGTAACTTCAGACAGTGTGTCTATAATATTCAGAAGCATTTCTGTTCTAAGATATACCCCGACTAGCCATAACATTATGCATGCATGGCTTCGTCTACGTGCCACCCAGCACATCGGGCGACAGAATATCTAAATCAGTTGGCAGTTATTTACAGGGTTGGGTTGCCAGCTCGACATTCGATTGTATCTGAGCACTTCAAGGGTCCAACAGACCCGGCGGCGCTGCAGCTCAAACCCGGGACCTCCTGGTCAGCAGTGCAACACCTTAATCATATTAAGTATGCAATTTTAAGTGGGTGCTCATAATGTTATGGGGGCAGGGGTGGGCCCCCATAACATTATGAGCACCTACTTAAAATTGCATACGTCTTCTCTTTTGCCATCAAAACAGTAGTAACTGTGTGTTCTGACTCCAACATGAACAATTTCAGCAACTTGGTCTACAGTAGCTCTTCTATTAAATCGGATTACTCAGGCCAACCCTCATTCCCCATACACATCAGTAAGCCTTGGCCGCCCATGACCCTGTTGCCGGTTCCCTGGTTTTCCTTCCTTGGAGCACTTTTGGTATGTCCTGACTATGCAGACTGGGAACATCCCACAAGAGCTGCATTTTTGGAGTTTCTCTGACCGAGTCATATTATCATTATAGATTGGCCCTTGTCACCGTAGCTACAGTTACAGTACAATATACAGAGGTGTGAAAAGATATTAGCTTTTTTTTTTTTTTTTCGTTTTGGCATAATTGGTATCATTTATTAAGAGGAAAAATCTCTCCAAGCCTATCTGGCCCTATATTAAAAGGTATTGCCCCATTATGAACTGTGATTTTTGCAAAGCTAAGTTAAATTTCACTTGCCACACAGGCCTGATTACTCCCAAACCTGTTGAATCAAGAAGTCACTAAAATAGAAGCTGTCTGACAAAGTGAAGCATGATAAAGAACTTAAAAAGCAGCACAATCTAAAGAAATTGAAAGAGAGAGGAAAGACAATTACTTTTCCACATAGGGCCAGGAAGGTGTGGACATCTTTTTTGGGAAAATACTTTTTCATGGCATTGTATTACTTCAATGGCACCTGGAAGTGAACCATTTTTCATGAAGGTAATGTGTTGGAAATGTAAAAAAATGGGCAAGTGTAAGCATTTGAGTGTACTGGTCAAGAAGAAAACTGACGAACTGGCGACAGGACCATGGGCGGCCAAAGCTCATTGATACATGCGGGGAGGTGAAGGCTATCCTGTGTAGTCAGATTCCAATCCGATTGCTGTATCTCAAATTGCTGAAAAGGCTAATGCTGGTTTCGATGGAAAGGTGTCAGAAAGGAGGGAGGGTTCTACTCAATATTAGGCGGGTGGTCATAATGTTATGGCTAATTGATGTCTGTCTGTGCGTTAGACATCGATGTGAAACCCTTGTTCCCCTTGGATAAGAAGAGAAAAACATCTCATTTCCAATTCCCAAAGATTTTGTTATAGTTTCACAATCTCTCAGAATGTTTTGGGTTGAAAACATGCTCAAACACGGCTGAACAATGGTACCTCTAAAACATGCTCAAACACGGCTGAACAATGGTACCTCTAAAACCACTAAAAACAACCTGTTAGGCCTTGTTTAGAGTGCAGGCAAATCTGATCTGTTTCACAAATCAGATCTTTATGACTGACTGTTATTTGAAATCGATTAGATCAGATTTGGCTCTGTTCAAATTGGCAGCTCGAATCTGACACTTTGTCGAACTATCCTCACTGCTTGCTGTGGTAGTGATGCCAGAGGATGCTGTTTTGCCCTGTGTTTTATTACTGTCTTTTATCTCTTTATATTTTGTCTTTAAACTTTTATTTTTCTCTGTCACTGTAGCCATGTCCATCTGAATCCCCTGTCTCACATTCTGCGCTATATTTCCCCATATATCACCCTGTTTCTGTACATTCCTTCTAGTTTTGCCTGTTCTAATGCATCCCCCATCAAAGTGCTACCAGACATTTCACTTCATCCTGTGTCCAGGGAATATTGTTCTCTATTTCCATTTCTTCCATCCTCTTAACCATGTACATACTACATGACAGTGTGAATTGGAACGTCCACACCGTGTTGCAAGTGATGTAATTGGCGGGTTGAAATCCGATATGCGGGTAGAGCATGCAGACCGAGACACATCTTTAGGAATCTGATCTCAAACTAACCCTGGATGTGGTACAAATAGAATTTGCAAAAATCTGATTCAGTCTGTTTTCAGACTACATGAAAGCAATCTGATTCCAAGCTGGATATGTAAAAAAAAATCCGATTTGCGTTGCCAGTCTGAACAAGGTCTTAGACTGTAGACTAAATAATTCAGTTGTGTCGACTCTTATCTAACTATTTCTCTAAAATTTCACTAGATAGTGGCATACAAGGGTGTCTGTGTTTCAGTGGCAGGCTTCTTGTCAGAAAGCCCAGGTTTGATACCTAACCGGTGCCAAAATCCAACCACTGGATGCAGGTTTCATGCCTGGATACAATGGGAGTGTTGCGTCAGAAAGTGCATCTGGCATAAAACCTGTAACATATAGCCTCTTGACTTCCTCCTAAACATCCATAGTGATGTTGTTTATGCAAACAGTGATATCTGTTTTTCATGTGTTCATATTTCTCTGTTAGAAAACGATACATTAACAGAGAAATCTTGTGCTCATTAAGTGTTAAGTCAGTCATTTTGACACACTTTAACATCCCACCACCCCCCAAAACCAATTCCTGCAGGTTATCATGATGATTAACATGTAGCTCAAGGGATTATCATGATTATCATCTGCATCTGTGGAACACTTATTATTTATTTATTTATTTATTTTCCCTTTCCAAAATCAAAATTTCTAATTAAGCATCATTAGAATGTAAATGGATTCAGTTCTGTACAGGAACTTGTTTGTTGTGTTGCAACAATTACGGTTGCAGCACTGCTTTAATAAAAAAAAAAAAAAAAAAAAGATTTGAAATTAAAATGCTTATTTTTCCCCCTCCCTCTTGCCATTTTATTTTCCCATTTACATTTATTTAACCACAGAGCATGAAAACGAGCCCCGATTAAATAACATGAGTGTCAGTAATGCTTACTTTGTTCATATTCCTTTCACATTTCAGAAACTTTTAGTCAGACATTACAAAGCTAAATATTCGCACACAGATTTAGAGATCTGTTCCACTTCGTCATAGCAAACCCTGGCTTATGGATTTTTTTTAGGTTAGGTTCTTTCTGTGCACTTGTACATTCTTAGAAACTTGAGTCTGAAGATTATAACAGTTATTACTCAGTATTAAGAGCCCTAATATTCAGAACTGGCCTACAAACATGTTTAAAGGTAGTAATAATAATAATAATAATAATATTAATAATATTGTGATGATGATGATATACAGTACTGTAAAAAAGTCTTGAGCCACCCTTGATATTTTTATATTATGTTTTCAAAGAGGCAATCTTTCTTATAATAATAATAATAATAATAATAATAATAATAATTATTATTATTATTATTATTATTATTATTATTATTATTATTATCTTTATAGTTTTGAGAAATAGTTCTCCAGGCTTCCTGAAGGACTTTTTTGGCTTTCATTTTCAGTCCTGTCCCTGGACCTGAGCAGTTTCAGAGGAATGTTTTTCTTTATTCAGCCACACAGTGACCTATAAATCATTAAAGCATAAAAAACACATCTAACTTAAGGCATGACCCAGTGAGAAACAGGTGCAGATGATGACAGATGATCAGGCCGGTGATTAGTATACTGGTGATGCTGAAAGCTGAGTGGTTGGAATAAACGAGAGGGGAAATGAGGTCGCTGCTGAGGTTTTTACATAAACAAGCAATTTTGAAATTGTATCTTTAGGCCCTTTGCAGCATTCATTTAATCTATATAATTTAATAAATTTTTTTATTAAAATGAATTTTAGTGACATTTTAATATGGGCCAAGACTTTTGCACAGTAGTGCATAAATGAAATTATAGCACCAGAAGTCTAGTATATTATAGCTGAACTTTCAAGTCCTTTCAAGGAACTTTCAGATCCCTCCAGCTTGTCTTTTATTAACGACTAATTTACAAATAAAATGTCATGCAGCCCTCTCGAGTTAATGTTACTTGCTGAATTTAGGGTTGTGAAGCTCATTCAGGTTCAGATTATTCCAAGTTGATGGGCCTGTTTCTTTAGCCAAGGTATGGGTCCTCAACTCTGAACAGAGCCTACAGTTGTAGACTAAGTGCTTAGGATTTATACCTAGTGTAGGTCTGATGGGCCTTTTTTGGTGTTTCACTGAGGGAAAAACTAATTAAATACAATAAAGAATAATAGAGCTGTAAGCTACTGGATGCTCACTCACTCGCACCTCTCTCCTCCTGTGAGCACAAATGACTGTGATGTCTTGGTTCCATAACTGCAGAATTGTGTCAGTTATTAGGCTGCTTTTTCATTTTCAAATATTTATTACCAAGGAACCAAGTTAAAAACTAAAAAAAATTATAATCATAAGCAGGAGTGGATGTTCTTTAGAGATTAGGAATGTAAAGTTTTGAAGATTAATCTTCTTCTTTTGGTTATTATCGTCGTGCCCTGTAAATTATGAATTATATTTATTGCAGTTTCAGTAGTTTTTACATTGTTTAAATGATGTACAAGGATCGTTTTTAAATGTGCAGAATAACAGGACACAGTTATGAGAGTAAAAACTCACTTTATTTCTCTAAATAATCACCTGCTACACTAATGCACTTATCACAGCGTTTCACTAGCGCTTGGACACCATCAAGGTAGAAACTGCTTGCTTCATGCCTGAAACGCCGGCCTCCCAGGAACTCCTTCAATGGCTAAAACACATACTGTAGAAATGGCTTGGAGTAAGGTCAGGGCTGTGATAAGAGATGTGGCAAATGGTTTTTGGTGAATGATTGTGGGTACAGCCCCCACAGACAGATGCGTCTCTTCCACAAGTTGGTGACAAGTTATCTGTCAGTTTTCAAGGATCAGGCGTTCCACTCGCTGAATGTTCACAGGAATGACTGCAGTAACTCCGAGCCACCTTGGCTGGGATTGTCATTCACGGATGTACGGCCTTCTTTAAAATGCTTTGCACCATTCAAATGTTTTACTGCGGCTAAGAGTCTCATCACCGTACTGTGCTTGAAGCCTTCATGCATGAGAAATTTCATCACAGGTCCTGGTTTGACTCGAATGCTCCTCATATATTATCACAATAATAGCTATATAATGTATAATTGTATCATAGTTAAAAAAGTGAATATAAAAAACAAAAAAAGGATATTATACTGTATGTAAATAAAAATATATATATCAACAATAAACTCACTTACTAATAGTAAGTCATACCACGAAATATTTAAACAATTAACAAAGCAAAACAAACAAACAAACAATCATTTACTTGATAGTGTTAACAGTATATAAACAATTAAATAAATAAGCAAACAACAAATCTTCCTCAGTGAAGTTACCTGTTAAACAAGCAAGCAAAAAAATAAACAAACAAAAAAAAATCTTACTGATAACGGGTTAATAGTAAACAAACAAGCAATCAAACAAATATACAAACAAATATTATATTATTATAATATATTAGACACAAGCAAACTGAAAACAAAGGAAAAAATGGAATATAAATGCAAACAAATTTTTTTTTGCTAGATCTGCATTAATTTATTTAATTGCTTTTGATTACTTTGAAGCTTTTGAAGATTCATTTCTTTTCTTTTTTCTTTTCAAAATGATACAATGGGAACTCACTGACTTGGTGCCTGATTGTGTGTTTTTTTGTGTGTGTTGTTTTTCAGGATGTGCCTTTCTAACTTACTGTGCCAGGGAGTCTGCGCTGAAGGCCCAGAGCGCTCTCCATGAGCAGAAGACTCTGCCTGGGGTATGTTCCCTCGCTTTCTTCTTCTCCTTTTTCATCTCGCTCCATCTCTCCCCTCCTCTGTCTCTCTTTGTCTTCTGCCTGCTAGGCCCGCTCGTCCTCAGCTGAACCCATAATCTAACCGATACAAGTCATGTCAATCGAACGCCTGTGTTTCTGGAGTTTCTGGCCGTGTGCCATGCCTGCTCGGCCTCGACGCTGTCTGAACTCACGATTCCATTTAACGATGCTGCGCGAGGCTTCGTCTGGTCCTTCCGCGGCTGCGGAGGCGTAGCGCCACTTTCCACCAACGCACGGCGTTTTAAAGTTGTCAGAAGCAGTTCTCATCTCGGGAATGCATTTTAAAGCAAAAGTTTTACCAACTCCTTGTCAACTTGGTTGTTGTAGCGGATGCAGCAGATTATTATCTCTGGTGTTTGCTGTTGCTGGTTGAATTAGAATTTTCTTTAGTATTCACTGAAACATTAGGTCATGCTTGTCTCAGAACCAGCGTGATCTCGAAATAGTATAAACTAGCAGAGGGATCATCAGGAAGGTTGTGGTGATGTGGGAGAGCTATAGATTGCGCGTCAATCAAACACGACACTGGTTAGCATTTTGTGCTACTTCAGCTGACCCTGTTACTCCCCCTTTATTCATATCGTTTCTTATTCGGTTTCAAATGTCACTGCTTATCCCCTTCCTGTTCCACTTCCTGCAGAATAATTGCTGTCATGACCTATTCTTGCCATACTACAGCCACAGCTAATTGCTATGCTAACGGACACGTTTAGCAGGTGAGCTTCATCAGGGCCTGCACGGGTTTTCGCCTCGTGTCACCACTTACCGGCTATAACCAGCTGCAGCAGCGTAAGATGATGTGATGTGTGGGTTTGGAGATTCCACGTTAAGATTGTGATTTATTTATGTATTTGTTTCATTTTTTTTTTTTGGTGTATAAAATCTTACAGCCTAATAAGAGCATGTGTGTGTGTGTGTGTGTGTTATTGTGTTATTAGAAAAGAAGACAGGTACAGAATGAGGTCATTTGTTATCATTATGTTCTATGTTTTCTACCCGGTCCGTCCTCGATTTCTCTTTCTTTCTTATCTGTCTGCGTCCTTCGTGACGTGAAAAAATCTTGCTATTGTTGTTGGAAAATTTATTTTTATAAGAAATAATCAACTATATCCAGATCGACATGGGATGATAAGTCTGTCTTGTTGCCTCATTGAAGTTTTAAAACTCTGTCTTTAAAGTTTTTGTCATTTTATATTGTATTAAATATACACACCCACTATCTATCTATCCATCCATCCATCCATCCATCCATCCTGCATCCTAAAAAAGAAACAAAGTCACCAGTCCGTAAGGGTGAAATTATTGGGCTGCATCAAGCAAAGAAAACAACTAAGGAGATTTGAAATGAAAAAAAATAAATATTATATATATGAATGGAAATCATTTAAACATGTATGGATGGAGTTCATGGTAAAAAAAAATCAATAGTAAAACCTATAGCTATGTTTAATAGTGAAGATAAGAACATTTCCATACACACACACACACACACACACACACACACACACACACACATACACACACAATGTGATGAGAACTCACAGGACTGGGACTAAACAGCTGTGTGTCCATAAGAAAACCACATGCTAGTGAGACTAATCAGAAAAGGCTTCAGTTTTCTAGACAGCATAAAGATTGGACTTTGGAGCAAAGGTCATGTGATCTGATGAGTCCAGATTCACCCTATTCCAGAGCTATGTGTGTTAGGGTAGGAAGAGAGGAGCATTAAGCGATGCACCCATCATGCAGTGTTATGATCTGGGGTTGCTTCAGTTGGTCAGGTCTAGACTCAGCAACGTGGAATTATGTGGCAATAAAATGAATTCAGCTGATGACCTGAATGTACTGAATGACCAGAGTATCACAACTGTGGAGTTTTTCTACCCTGATGTCACAGTAATATTCCAGGACTGAAATTGTGAAAGAGTGCTTTTGGGAGTATGAGGAATCTTTCTCAGACGTTATCTGGCCGCCACATTGTGTTCTGTAATTAAAGCTAATAGCGACTGAATGAAATCTTAGACTGTGCAATTTTTCTCTACTTGTTATAAAATTCTAAACTCTAAATCAGAGCTGCATAGTATTCTATTTAAAACGTATAAGGGACGCAAACATTTGCACATCTCCATAAAAATATAATTTTTAAACAAACGTCTCTTAATTCTTTTGCTGCTTGTTTATTTACTGGTAGGTGAGTACATAAAGGATTGTTTGTTTGTTTGTTTGTTGTTTGCTTGCTTTTTTGTTTGGAGACATGAGACATGTTCTAACATAGATGAGCCTGTTTTTTTTTTTTTTTTCAAAAAGTGTAAATGAGGCTCTAAACAAACAAACTACAAACAAACAAACAAACAAACAAACACTAAAGCTGATTATTGCGTGGTAAATCTAGTTCATTTCTCTTATTTGAAACAAATAAGAATTTTACTTTGAAAATAACCTTTTAATTTGTTTCTTGTATGTTCAGTAATTTTTATTTATCTGTGTATATTAATTTTGTTTGTGTGTGTGTGTTGGACACACTGAAAAAGTGACGAGAAAGGAAAAGAAAACAGGAGCAGCGAGTTCAGCAAAGCTCTAAATCAAATCCAGGAACCAGACTCATCAAACAGAGCAGTTAATCACACGAGTTTATACACACACACACACACACACACACACACACACATATACTCACATACACACATTATTTCTTTTGCACTTTCACTCTATAGTCACAGAGACACACACTCACAGAGACACACACTCACAGAGGCATGCTTTCAGACAGTAGCGAGGTTAAGAGCTGAGATTTAAGCAAGAAAGATGCCCAGCATATCGATGAGTCACTCTAAAGGGTTGAGCAGAGGACAAATATAATTACACACACGCACACACACACACACACACACACACGCACATGTCCACATCCACACAACGGCTTTCTGAAACAGCGGAACACAGGAGGGTCAGCCTCTTCATCAGCACGCTGAAAGGATTAACCACGCTACGCTCAGCTTATCAGCGCTCACTTTTAAGGGAGTGACCTTGCTGCTGTTTATGTCCTGATTAAGAGAGAGAGAGAGAGAGAGAGAGAGAGAGAAATGAGACTACACAAAACCAAAAGCAAAGCAAACACATCCTAGAAGTCTAGGGTGAAAGGATATGACAGCATGCAGGCGGAAATAGCACTAAGACATTATCACACACATGCACGCACAAACGCACACACACACACACACACACACACACACACACACACACACACACACACACACACACAGTTAGTGACGAAATCACACATAATGTCTGGCATATAACCCAGCTGCTGCGTGTGTATGAGAGCGAACAAAAGGAAGGCAGCAGGAAGAGATGAAAATAGATCGAAAAGCTGAACTTCTCTTCACACAGAACGAGTCTTTCACAAATCCTCACTGCTCGAGCATTCACTCACCATTTAACAGAATTGGATTCTGATCTCTTCTTTGTTTTCATCTCTCCAGCTGTTTTTTTTTTTTTTTTTTTTTCATTGCACTGTAATCCTGTCATGATGAAAACAATCCGGGACACTTTTTTTTTTTAAGATAATAATAATAATAATAATAATAAAAAGAACAAAAATGAATGTATACACTGGATAGTTTAGTGAGCGTTGTACTGTAATTGTAGACATTGCAGGGGGAGGGGTTAAAGCATGAATATGTATTCATTATGAGAGGCGTGGTCAGCCAATCAGAAAAAGGAATTTCCATTCTTTTGAAAAAACTTAATGAAAGTGTAAACCCCTGTTATCATTGTAGTGACATTTTCATGACAGTGCACATGGCTGCACACGGTTTCCGACCTGACAAAAATCGCAGTCTTTCGCTGATACAAAACGCATTTGCTTATATAATTCTTTGGTTAAAATCTCAAGAACAGCTACAACATTTGTCTAAAAGCCTTCAGTAGGAGGATGGGATTGGGACAAGATTCTGGCAAAAGAGCTCCAAATACAGTAATGGTGTAAATTATAGCCTACATCCACTTTACAAGTCACGTTGCTGAATTCCGATTCTTTTGATCAGATCAGATTCATGACGGTTCACATTCATAATTACAAGTAACTTTTATTTGACACATCCTTTGAATCAACACACACACATGCACATCCATACGTCTTTTGATGACTTTGGGCGACCACTCATTCATTGTTTGGCTCTGGAGGACAGCAAGCTGTTCGTGTTTGTTGAAAAGAAAACCAGCTGCCTTGCTAGAGCAGTGGTCGCTCAAACGGTTAAGGCTGTGGGTTACTGGGTTTCTGATCAGAAGGTCAGGGGTTGGAGCTCCAGCACTGCCAACTTGCCACTGTCAAGACCTTAAGCAAGGCCCTTAACTCTATCTGCTCCAGGGGCACTGGCTGACCCTGCGCTCTGACCGCAGCTTCTTAAAAGGGATATGCACAAAAAATTACTTCACTGTGTTGTTAGGTACAGACAAATAATATAATTTTTTTTCAGCTATTGCTTGCACTGCTATGAAAGATGGAAAATCAACATCCATTTCAATCTGCACGGTTTCATTAAAGTCACATGACCACGTATCGGATCTGATCTAGGGCCGATCTGAAAACCATCAGATTTGTGTGTTCAGAAATATTTTGGAAACAGACATCACGGCACACAGCCATAGGTCTTTTGGAGCCACGACTCTGAGGGCGTGTCACTAAACCCTAAGCTCTAATGCTGTAGCTGATCAGTCTACATCTTTAGGTTGTATCTCACTTTGTTTGTTTTTGAATTGCGCTGATTCCTGATGTCATTGGGAAAGTATTTCATACTGTATCAGCTTACTGTTGTCCAGTTCTCCAGTCTGATTGCTTAATGCGTTTTATATTTATATAAACAGTAACTAGAACAACAGGTTTAGTGTTACTGTTTAATAGCACATCAGTTAAAGAGGAGACATTCTATACAATCTAGGAGTAATAATAGTAAAAAAAATAAGGAAAAAAGGTGTTGTTCTTAAAAAAAAAAAATCTAATCACTAATGTTATGATTTGTTAGGAGGCATTAGTTTAACTATCATTGATGAAGTCTTGAGTGTTAGTGCAGAGAGAGAGAGGAAGAGAGAGAGAGGAAGAGAGAGAGAGATGCTGGTAAGGAAAACTGCTAAAATGTGAGTGATTGCAGGAAAATAATTTGGCTGGCAGAAGTTCCACAACATTAAATGTAACTATAAACCATTAAAAAACATGACCTGTTGTTCATTAGTAATGAATGAAACACTGTAATTATTTGCAAAACGGTGTAATATACTGTACAGTAAGTGGGATAACACACTTCAGACTGCACAGTTTGTGAAAACAAAACAATCCTGGAAGTAACGGGACTCCGCATACACACTGTTCTGCATCAACACCACCCTACTTCACTTTGATTAAAATTTCATTGGTGCGAATTTAAGTCTTCCTTGCAGATGAATATTATAACAAGCTGTAGTCACATTATTCAGAACGCCTTTTTCTACGTTTGTTAAGGTTTGTGAATCATTTGCATCTTTTGCATCTTTTTCAATTTTAACATATGATGCTACTGAAACCTCATGTACTTAAATGATCACATTTTTTTGTGTGATTCTTAAACATTTATTCATTTTTATATTAAGACTGAAGAAAAAAAATAGGACGTACTTGTAAGATTTTCATTAAAATAAAAAAATATATATATATTATGTTTTAAATGAAGTCCTGGCAGGTTTGGACTAAAATGTTTGAGGACTTTTCCATTTCCCCTTTAAATTTTTTTTTTGGACTATATGAATATATACAGTCTATAATGAATAAATGTGTCATAAAATCAAGTGAAAAACAGGACATGTATTATTTATTTATTTTTATTATTCTGTTTTTTAAACTCTTTAAAACCAGCACTTACCCATTCATCACTATACTGAGTTTGCTAATAATAATAATAATAATAATAATAATAATAATAATAATAATAATAATAATAAAAAGCATCTTAATTATCATCATAATAACAATAATAATAGTCTCTGAGTGTCTCTACAGTCTGTTATATATACATATACAGCATAATAGAGCTGTTCCATTCACACTCTGTGATTACCTCAATTTCTGTAAAGCTACAGAACAAAACCAAGCACAGGGGAAAAAATATGACCAGGATTGGGTTCACATTAATTCGGTTATTAACGGTCATCTATGTAAATTCCGTTTTACCCGCCTGAGTGCTGAGGGCTGTTTTTTTTTTTTTTTTTAGCCAAACTCAGGTTTCAGATCAGGTTTCTCATTTTCAGGCTCCAGTCTTCCAATTTTTTCCAATTTCTCCAACTTGTGATCCCTATATCAGTGACTGAAATGCCCGTGAGCGCTATAAATGACTGGTCCTGCAGCATGCTGAACATTTTCCTGTCGATTTTACAGACTGCACTTATGGTGAATAAAGACTCAAATTACTGTCGTCAAAGTTTACACAAGGAGACTGTAAAAATCAACCTGATGGTTAAAAAAAAAAAAAAAAAAAAAAGGGTATAGCGGTGTCATAATGAAGGGATGGATTTAAAATCGGGCAATTTAGTTAAACTCGTATGCACATATAATCACTTTAGGATGCATAAATTTTTGATAAACAGTGTGAGCATGGAATCATGAAGTCATTCCATGATGCTGTACAATCATATCTTACAAAGTATGTAAGCAAAAAAAAATGTTGTACAATCCTAGTTTTCCTTTAGGTTTGATTACTGCACACAATGTGGTGACCTGTTCATGTGTGAAAATGATTCCTCATGATTCTATTCTGGAATGAATATGCCCCATGCCATCAGGGTAGAAAATCTCCATAGATACAGTAAGATAACCTGGTCATTCAGTCCATTCAGGTCGTCAGCTGACTTCATTTTATTGCCATCTTACGTTCCTGAGCCTAGACCTGAGCAACTGAAGCAACCCCAGATCATAACACTGTCTCCAGAGGAGTGCACAGTGGGCATGATGTGTTATGGGGGCGTCGCTTCATGTGCTTCCTTTCTTACCCTGATGCTCTAGGGTAACCAAACCACTTATCAAACCACATGACCTTTTTCCATTGCTCCAAAGCCCAATCCTTTTGCTCTCTAGCAAACTGAAGCCTTTTTCTAATTAGCCTCATTAACAAATGATTGTGATCTTATGGCTAGACAGATGTTTAGCCTCAATCCTGTGAGTTCTCAGTTCACACTGCGTGTATGGAAATGCTCTTACTTTCAGTATTAAACAATCAAATCTATATTTTTACCAAGTGATCTCCATTCATGTTTTTTCTTTGACAGTTCAGCACTTTCCATGTTGTGATAATATGTTTAAGGGTTCTTAACCCAGTTCCAGGAATTCAAATTTTTCTTAGTTGTCGACTTAAGGTACAAACTAAGTATACAAGTAAACAACTAAGTATACATTACTCGCAAAATGTAAATGTCACTGGTAAGCGCGGCATATTTAGAAGTTAGCAAGCGACAATTTCATTTGTACCATACCGTAGCTACGGTACACTGCATTAGCAAAAGTATGTGAACACCTGACCACTACACCCTTATGCCAGCCATCCTGAATACATTTGTACAGCATTAAGATTCCACTTTACTGGAATGAAGATTCCTAGCCCATTCTAGCACGACAATACCACTGTGCACAAAGCAAACTTGTGAATATATGAATTTTATACTGAGGACCAAAATGCTGAAAGAATTCATCTAAAATCCATTCGAATGCAGTGTGCAGCACAGGAAGTTCAGCTAATGCTTTACTAGTGTACCGCAACCTTTAAAAAGTTTAGCGAAAACAAACATCATAGCCAGACTGTTAAGGGTGCGAACTCAATACACCAAATAGTCAATTGCAAGATCAAACCCATCAGTCTCTCTGTGAATTAGAGTGCTCGAGTACTCACTCTTTTATCCGAGTTATTAAAATGACTAACATGCTCATTCCTCCTACGAACCGAAAAAGTCAGAAATGTCTCCCCGAGGAGCCTTCTATAGATACTCAGCCTCTCAATCGTGCTTTTAGTGCATAATGTGGAAATAAAGATAATAACGTATATTGAGACGGGTAACAAAGGTCACAGCGCGGCGCACTTTCACGCTCCTCCTCATAATCACGATGAGCCGCTCGATCAGATGAATGACGCTCCGGTGACACGAATTGTCTCCTGAATAAATTGATTTGTGTTGCGTCGCTCAGGGAGCACGTCTTAACGCCAACACGGCTGCTTCGGTTGACTTTTTAACTGCACGTCTGACATTATTAAACTCTTCAAGGGCACGCAACAGGGTCTGAAATGTCCCACGGTGGCGTTCTCTTTATAAAGCGACGCCTGGCCATATTGTTTTCCTACCCTCATTTCCAAGCCATCCATTACCGCGGATTAACATTGCATCATTACCGGGTTTCGTATTATGCGCTAATCATCATTTACTGTCGTTGCTGACATTTGAGCCAATCTATAAGCGTCTCGTCGCTTTCCAGAAGACGTGAGATTTATGCAGGAGTGTGAAAGCTTCACAATGACTTGTTAATTGAGTCTCTGCATTTCTGATAAAATTTTAAACAAAGTGTCTAGAAGCTATTTAAATGTATGCACTTTGGTTTTAAGAAGGCTTGTTGGG
>JAQMYJ010000038.1:28183217-28194021 GCA_030014305.1 Clarias laeviceps
GGGGGAGGGTCGCCAAATGTATCAGTTACACATGACACATTTGCTGGTAAGAGTGTGTGAAAGCAGAATGTGTTGGATTTCATGTGAATTCACAGTTTGTTTCATTTGCACAATTAGGGGATGGGGAGATGGGGGGAATCTTTAATGAGGTGTATTTATGTAATGCTAATGTTAAGGTTGTTCGTGCTACAAGGAGCATTCAAGTCAAACCGGGACTTTTGGTTGTGTAGAATCAGAATCAGAACACAGTTACGAGAGTGAAAACTACTTTAATTCTCTTTACGAGAGACAATAACACCCAGAGTTTCTGTGATGCGCAAGTGGTGTTGCTGAATGATTGTGTGTACAGTTCGCACAGATAGATGCGCCTCTTCCGCAGGTTGGTGATTTTCAAGGATCAGGCGTTCCACTTGCTGAATGTTCAACAGAACAAATTCCCACCTTGGCTGGGATTGTCATTCAAGGAAGTACGGCCTTCTTTAAAATGTTCGCACTGTTCACATGTTTTATTTTGGCTAACAGTCTCATCTCCATACTGTGCTTGAAGTCTTAAATAGTCTTAATTAGTAGTCAATTTACATTTTTTTTATGTTTTCATTCACATGACATTTCATGACAAGCCCTGGTTTTTACTTGAATGCCTTTTGCATAATCATTATTAAGAAACATAATCTATATAAGATAGCATAAAGTTAATAGTATAACAGATTCCATGTCACTTTATGACCATGTATTTTAATAATGGTAGACTGTCATTTAATTTACATTAATATTTACAGAATTTCAGAATCGGGTTTTGCTACGTTGCATGTTGTCAAATGTAATATACTGTAAAAAACTAGCCAGTTAAAATAAATTAAGAAAATATACCAAACAAAACAAAATAAAAGTATTTCCATGTTGTAGGAGCCATAAAACTGAAATATAAAACACAAGGAAGTGAAATATGTTGCCAACATAATATTTCTTTAATTTACAAAAACACTAACAAATGTTCCACGATTTGTTAACACTATCAAAAACACTTTAATTTACAAAAACACTATCACTAATATTTCTTTAATTTACAAAAACACCCTCTTAGTAGTTAGCACTGTTGCCTTCCAACTCCAAGGTCCTGGTTCGATTCCCAGCCAGGTTGGATACCCACCTCATGGAGTTTGCATGATCTCCCTGTGCTTGTTGGGTTTCCTCCAGGTACTCTGGTTTCCTTCTACTTCCCAAAGACATATTAGACTAATCGGCCTGTAGTGTGTAAATGAGTGTGTGAATATGTGTATGTGTGTGTGCCCTGCGATGGATTGGCACCCTGTCCAGGGTGAACCCCACGAATCAAACCTTGTGCCCTAAGTCTCCTTGGATAGGCTCCAGACCCCACCCCCCCTAGCCCCCCGCGACCCTGTATACAGGATAAAAGGGGTATAGACGATGAATGAGTGAGTGAGTGAGTGAGTGAGTGAGTAAGTGAGACTTGTCCACCTTTATTATTTATCAGTTTTTAGAATAGCACTTGATCCAGCGCATGCTATTGTTCTGATATTTTAAATTGTTCCATTAATTAAATAATGTCAATATTTTGGTAAGTGTGGTCCTGTAAAGAAACTGAAACCAAAAATCTATCTCCTCTATAGGGATGTTCACTGCTCACTTTAAGTTCATTCTTAAATTAAACTTAATTCTTAATTAATTTGATGTGTGCGATAATATCCGAGGTCTGAATTCTGACACGCAAGTTTATAATTAAAATCCTCTTTACTCACGCTTAACTCGATCCTAAATGCGTTCTTAAATTTTTAACGAATACAACATGTTCTAAAATCCGAGAAAATTAACCCGAACAACTTATAACTCTTTAGAAGAACATTAACAAATCACAGTTAAATAGGAAAAGAGATTTAATCAATACTGGTAATAAACTAGTCAGACATAATGTCTAAAGAAAAAAAAAAACCACACATTTTCAGGCAGCATTGTAAATGACTTAATTACAGTTAATTAGGATCAATTAAGCATAATTACAGTTCTTGATGATTTTTGGAGGCAAGCAGCTTTGAAGCATAAGAACAGAAAACAGCCTCTGCACTTCTTTATGAAAAGTCCTTTACTAAAAGATCCTAAAGTGCTTCATATTTTAGTATAAAAAACAGCTTTCAGTATGATGGACTGCGCTGTAGGTTTGCACTACATTAATGCACGACTGCGAGGCCATTCATTTCCTGTTGCTTGCTGGAACACACTACAGGCCGGCGCAAATGCTCTAATCATTTCTTTTCAGCCCACGGCTTCTCAGCCGGGTCTGAAAACTTTACTATATAGACGTGCATCGAGATCTGGATCCTACAGGACAAAAAAAAAAGAAAGAAAGAGAAAAACTGTCGATGGTTAACGTTTTAACTCTTGTGTAGGTGGACGGAAATAAAGATGGTGACTTGTGAAGACTTAATATTTGAAATACTTTTTACTTAACAAGATCTAGTTGATCTGAAATCAGCTAGATAAGAATAAGTTAAACTCCAACTTATTCCACCCATTCCAACTAAAGTGATGCATAGCAGACAGCAAATGGTTTGACACCTGCAATAAAGCTGTCACTTAAATCGGTCATCTACATCCCTAATTATGCAAAACTATATAACTTTATATAATTTTAATTGATTAGTTATATAAAAATTCACCCCAGTATAGTTGTCATGAATGAGAAATTTAATTTATGTTAGTTGTAAAGTTGGTCAATTTTAACATGGGGGTCTATGGGGGATTGACTCACTTTTGCAGCCAGCTCCTAGAGGTCATTCGAAGAACTGCACATCTCAGATATTAAATATTATATTTAAATATTTATATTTATATTTCAGAACCGCAGGTTGCCCCTTGGGCACATGACCTAATCGAGGCCTTATAGTAAACATACATGTTTTTAATGATTGTTATATAGGAAAAAAGTATAATCAATAATATGGGGAAACTATTTACAAGTATGTATTTAATGTTTATGTAAGGAGTCTCCAGTGCAAGTTTTCTGCAACAGGAAAGTCTTTCAGCTTTCCTTTTTTTTTTTTTAGTAAGATAATAAGTTGCGTCTTATTAAATTAAGAGAAAAAAAAGTTTATATTATAAACTTTTATTTAAAAACTTTATTTAAAGTTAATATTAAGTGATAATAGAAAGTAATTTGTTCCACAATTTTTTAAAATGTAATTATAAAAGGATAACATTAACATAACAGCAGTTAATAGTAGGCACCCTTAATTAGTGCAACTTACATTTTTATTGCATTATACATCTGATTGCTAGCACAATGCAATGGTATAAGAGGAATAAAATACTAGTGCTGTTATAGGAAAGTAATTCTCTTCATCCTGGTGACTTTAACCTATTGTGCAGATCCACATCAAACCCCTTGTAACCGCTTAGTCTCTTTCGAGAGTACAATCCATAGTGTTTTATTCTTTACTCATCTCTAATTACCTGACTTATCCATGCACATCTGCCCTCTAGTCATCCTACACCGCAAATCGCACTTCACTCAATTTCGTGACTTAAAGATGGAGATTAGCACGGTACGTTACATGCGTGTACAGTCTTCAGAAGAGTAGGTGGTGTGGAAATGATAAATTGAGTCAGCATGGATGCTACATGGTGTGTGTAGAAGCATGGCTGATGGATGATCTGGAACTGGCCCCTCAGTGGAAGACAGCATGGCACATCTGGAACAGCTGCGCGCGAGAGAATGGCATTCTGGGTGTGACTGAAATCAATCAATCAATTAAAGTGTCAAAGCAAGACACAAGGGATAAAAGTAGTAATGCTTTAAGTGGCATCCTTCTCAAAAAGGAAAAAGACATGATGGTCTACTGCGTGAGCTAGCATGTTTAGCTACTGCACTGATAACCTCTTGGTAGTTTATTAATTTATTATTACTTCCCTTTTTAGAGTCACACTGTGTAGCAAGCAATTTGTGCTTAGCTAAGAGACTCTAATGTCAAACTCTTTAATGCTAGATACAGCAATCTAGATTTAGGCTACAGTTACAGAATAAAAAATAAAAAATAAAAATTCCAGTGAATGTAGTTTAAGTCTAAGAGCCATGTAATACCACATGACGTTCGCGTAAGTTATCATGTAGCTAATTAACACTGTTAGCATAGTATCTAGCGTTTGTCAGTGTTTAATGAGGCAATGGATTTACAATATTTTCATATTAATCATAATAAACCTGATGTTAGAAGATGTTAGATTTTATATAAGATGGAATTTTTGTTTTGTTTAAGCTCACAACTTTTATTAATATAGTAACATTTCATGGAAGTTTGATAAATGCTAAGCATAATTTATTTCAGTCATACAGAGTATCTTAAGGAGTTTATTAATATACACACACACACACACACACACAAAATAAAGATGTACAGTGCCGTGAAAAAGTTTTTTTTTGGCATATTCGTCACACTTACTGTACATGACTGAAATCATTAAACAAATTTTAATATTACACAAAAATAATACAGTTTTTTAAACAATGCCATCATTTGTTAAGGGAAATAACCTGTCCAAACCTACCTGACCCTATGTGAAAAAGTAATTGCCCTCTTAACCTAATAACCAGTTATGCCAGCCTTACAACTGTATTCAAGCATTTGCGATAACTGGCAATGAGTCTTTCACATTGCTGTGGAGGAATTTTGGCCCACTCTTCTTTGTAGAATTGTTGTAATTTAGCCACATTGGAGGATTTTCAAGCATGAACGGCTTGATTAAAGATTTAAATCAGATATCATAACCAAAGTGCACAAGACTTATGGGGCAATTACTTTTTCACATACTTTTTTCCAGGTAGACAGCTTTTTTATTTTTAAGAAATGAAATAATCATTTAAAAACTGCATTTTGTATTTACTCAGCTTGTATTTACTCAGCTTTGTATAATATAAAAATTTGTTTAATGATCTCAATCATTTAAGTGTGACAAATCTGCATAAAAAAAATAATAAGGAAGGGGGCAAATACTTTTTCAGCCCACTTTATCTATATGTTTTTATTTGTTACCATAATGCTACAAAATACTCCATAGTCATGAGTTACCTAACAGCATCCTTAACCATTAACAACGTCCTCTCCCACATCAGAGGAACTCGCTCCTTTTGAACGCGCCGGCTGACAACCTGGGAGTCCCGTCATGCTCTCCTACAGACAGACGGACAGACGGACGGGGAGTCAATATGAGCCAGAGGGAAACCGGGTTCATCACGGTGCTGGGAGGTTGTGGTCGATGATGTGGTTGATTGACAGCGATGGCAGATAAGGCGCTGTAGCGCGAGGCCGAGCAGAGCTGCACTGAGAGATAAGAAACAGATTAACACCAAAAGATTAAGAACGAAAAAAAAGAAGAGAGAAGGAGCGAGCGTGTATATAGAGCAGAGCCACAGATGAACAGAAGCCCTTACTTAGTATGGAAGGGGTGTAAGGAAAACACTGAGCTACACCTTCGTCTTTGTGGATATAACTTGTTCGACAGTGTGTGTGCGCGTTTGCACGTGTGTGTGTTTAGTAGAATTTCACACATCCCTATTTGCATAGTTTTGTTTGAGAAGCTGTCATCGAAGGATTATATGTTCATGGTCTACATCTCCCATCTGCCAGGCTAAACTGCTCCTAATACTATGTGTGTGTGTGTGTGTGTGAGAAAGAGCAAGAGAGAGAGAGAAAGAGAGCGTACCCCTCTAGGCCATAAAAAGACAGGATTTAGATCCTTAGCCAGACAGACAGACAGCAGCCAGACAGTCAGACGGATAAATACATGCCACCCTTTCAACTTTAGTAAATCATATACTATAGCCTTTACAAACACCAATTGGAGATTTTAGACAGAGCTCTCCACCACCATCATCAGCATCATCATCAAAACACCATAGAAAGACCGGTATATTCATAATTTCAGGACAGTACGGTCGCAGAATCTCCGCGTAGAAGCAAAAAAAGCTATTCACGACTTCTTTAAGTGACAAGTGCTCTGTACAGCCACATATCAGTCACTGGTGACAGGAGCGGAGAGAGATTTTTTTGCACCACATTCAGTTTGTGTACATGATATTCCACTAGACGTGTGTGTTCCGTGACACACGCTTACAATAAACACGTGCCAATATCTTAACATCCAGTAATCAGATAAGTCTCTTGTGAGCCCATCAAAACACAGGAAACAAAAACCAGGATATAAGAGGTGCACAAATGGATTTCCGCAATGCTCGCAAATTGCCAAACACACCCAATTTCACACTCAAGGCTCTGGGGAAGCTGATATTAAACTCGCGCTATTCGTGGAATTAGAGGCACAAAAAATCGTAGCAGAACATCTCATTTGAAAGATTACACGCACTCGTTCGGAACCGACGGGTAAAGCAAGATGGGTTCTGAGTAGTTAAGAACCAAAACCGTGCTTCCCGGGCATCCCTGAGATTTGAGCTCACGACCTTCTGACCACAAGTGTACAACCTGTAACCTCTGAGGGGTGAGCTCGCGATTGCCAAGAAACGTAACTGCTTAAGCGCTGTAACTAGAGCGCTTAGGATCCATTACGTGGCTGTGTTCCATCGCCTCCAGCTGCCGTTAACATTCACATGCAGAACGGACTCGTCTGGGCCATAAGTGGAACAATCAATGGCTTTCATAAAGAGAAGAGAAGTCAGCAGGGTAGAGTTTAGAGAATGGCTAATGTCTTCTCATTTACAAAGCTTACATAAAGATCATTGTCTTTAACTGAAAACGGAGCATGCACTTACTATGTGCTTAAAAAACCTCTCAACGCACTACTGAGTGTTCTGATATTTATGAAATTGTCCTAGAAATCTGACTAGCTGATTTTTCAATATTACATTATTGTATATTGAAATATACAACATTATTATGTACTTGTTTAGGAATCAACAGCGACACTAAGGTGGGGTCATGTGCGCCGATGCAAAGTGAAGTGTTTTATTCTACATAACTATAGCAACTTACGCATTAACACTTTATATTTACATTTATAAAAGAAACATTTTTTTACCCCCTAATGTGACCTCATAAAAAAGATCCCTTCCCCAGCTTGTTGTTCCGCTTTTCAGTTCTCTGAGAGGGCGCGGCTCAGCTGTAGTTCATTTACATAGACGCTGAAATGGCACTATTTGAAGGAGGAGTGAAACAAACACCTGTGTTAAGTTGTTAATTAGTAAAATATGGGACCTTTAAAATAAAAAAATGAGTCTATCACTTTAATGTGATGGGATTCCTTTGGTGATTTTGCTTAAAAGCAGATGCAGTGTTTCAGCCCTGTGTTTCAGGAAACTTTCACCGTTCACACTGAAGTCTGGTTTAATCACACGTAATGTTTAGCTGTTAGAAATGATAAGGCGTTAGATTAAAATTAAAATCGATCAGGTTTCCAGATCATTTGCCTATCGAGTATGAGAAGGTAACACACGGATGCTTCTAACGCACTGCGTTCATTCTTATCGTGCTAATGGCTTATTGACGAACCACTGATATTGGCGCAATTTGTAAAGACATAATCGTTAAACAATTTATGTTTTGTTTTTTTATGACTTCCCTTCTATTACAGTCGAACATTATACGAGGGGCGTTCGAGTCAACCCGGGACTTCGTGAACGAAGGCATAAAAAACGATTGACAGTTACAGAAGATGATTCGACTCTTAGTCGCAGTAAAACATTTGAATGGTGCGAAGGCCGTACGCCCGTCGCCGACGAGGTGGCTCAGAGCCCAATAGAGTTGTTCCTGTGAACATTCAGTGGGTGGATAATATTTCACCAACCTGTGGAAGAGACGCTGTGGGATCTTAACACACACTCATTCACCAACACCACTTACAAATTACAGGAACTCGGCTGGGAGTTGTTGCCATATCCTCTGTACACTCCTGACCTCGCTCCAAGCCTTTTCCACATGCTTGGGCCTTTAAAGGGGGTTCCTGGAAGGCCAGCGTTTCAGAAGAGAAGCAGCCTGTACAATCATGTACAACCTGTACTAAAATAATGATGGTAGCCAAGCACTAGTGAAACGCTGGAATAAGTGCATTAGTGTAGCAGGGGATTTTATATGGACAAATAAAGGGAGTTTTTACTCTAATAACGTGTTCTGTACAATCAAAAGTCCCAGTTTGATTTGAACACTATGTATAAATTTTATATATTAATATATACAGGTAATATTAGGAGAAAACGATGGGATTTAATTTCATCAAAAGTAAAACTTGACTTGAATATCTTTTCTAGGCAATAATGGATGCACACACACATACACAGACCCACAAACAGGAAAGATCTCCGTCTATAGATTAATAATCCCTGTAGGAAGCAGTCTAATGGATAGAAGCAGAAAACATCTAATCCAATAAAAGCATTACCAGAGACTCAGGGTTGCATTAAAACCAGTCAATAATGCGCTGCTTCATTAATCAAGTGCTTATGTTTAAATACATGAATACAATTTAAGCATATGGTTAAATCAATACAGTGTGTTACCTGGGGATGAACAGCAGACAGCTCTTTACTTTTTGTTTTATCATCCTTTAGCTTGTTAAAATCTGAGGGTAGATGCTGAATTTGATTTGGATTTGATTTCATTTGAGTTGATTTGGTTTTTATTCTCCCCAATATATAAATTGTAGGTTCGTCCTAACCTTATGAGATTTGTTCATGGAAATTGAAACCAATGTTCGGTAATTGAGCATGTCCTTCAAACTCAGACATACTGAGGTTTTAAAATGATTTTGAGATCTGCCAGTTATTTAGGTCATTTGCAAGGGAATCTTTTAGAAATTTTGGAAGGAGTCTCCAGTGTCAGTCTAACGCAACAGCCTGTTTGAAATGAGAATGAGAAATATTGTAGGATATTGGGGGAAAAAGGTGGCGAGGGAACGACTGGAACATAAGAGGAGCTGTTTTGGTTTAAACATCCCATTGTATCTATATAAATAAAAGAAAGGTTTTGTCTGTACATTGGTCAGAACTCGCTCTTTCAATTATATCTTTACGTTTCATACATTGGAGGACCTGAAACCAGTCTCAGAAAAAAATTTCGGTCTGTATGTCTGTATGTCTGTCCAGCTGGTTTTGTCACAGCATCACGCAAAACTGGCTTGACAGAATTGAATGAAACTTTGCCCGTCCTTCGGTATTTGCCTGAGGTTAATTCTGCGCCATAAATTAAATTAAAATGGTGAGACGTTATGAGCAGTTTTGTTCCAGATTACCTCACATCAGTCAGTCATCACTTTTTGGGACGCATCACTCAACAGAGCCAATCAACATGATAGTTTACTGTAAAAACACAGAGTATGCGGAACACACAGAAACTACCGTAATGCATGTTCCCAAATCCTCACCAAACAAAAACGTGCGACACTGCATGGCTTACTCCAACAATAGGTACAGTACTGTATGTGACTTTAGAAAATTTAATCTTCAAAGATGAATGGACAGATAAAAGCTATGTTATGAACAGTTACTGTATATGCTGGATTTAATAATCTACTTAAAACAGGGAGTGGCTGACAGTGAAAGAAGTACAACTTAGTGTAAATAAGGTGTAAGATACTCAACCTTACAGAATGTGATTTCTTTGTATTAATAAGTTAGACAGAGAGTTCTACCGTAGAGAAAGACAGGCAGACATGTACATGGACTTCAACCTGAAATAATAATATCACTGATCGCATTACTTTTAGCTTTCACTTTTTTAACTATTTCTAAACACTCTTTAATCATCAATGACGGGAACTAACTAGTTATTTTTAACTATATATTTTTTAAATGTAATAACTGATTACAGAAGACACCGTGCTGGCTGAGACATGTGTGCAAGTGATTCCTCATGCTCCCAGAATCATTTTTCACAATTTCAGTCCTGCTCATCCGGACATTCAGGCCATCAGCTGACTTCATTTTAGTGTGACATAATGTTGCTGAGCCTAGATCTGAGCAACTGAAGTAAGCCCAGATCATAACACCGCCTCCAGAGGCTTATGGATGATGTGTGCATCGCTTCATGCTCCTCTGTTCTTACCCTGACCTTACGCCCATCACTCTGGAATAGAGTCAATCTGCACTCATCAGACCACATGACCTCAAAACTCCGGTCTTTATGCTTCCTAGCGTTTTTCCCAGTCTATTTCTGATTAGTCTCTCTAACAAGTGGGTGTTTGGGAACAATCCTATGCGTCACATTATATATTTTGTGCAAATGCTTTAAATTTCAGTTTTTAACGTAGCTGTGATTTCTACTGTTGATCTTTTTTTTTTTTTGCTACGCAACTCCACTAAATCTTAACGTAATCACAAATCACAGATTTTTTTTTTTATTTGTAGTTCAGTATGATCCTTCTAGGTTATAATAATTTCAACAATCTCAGATGTTTTTTTTATTTTGCATGATGCAGGCTAATAATTTGACCCCACTGAAAAATTACTTTTTTCACCAGGCATTGTGTATTCTTGAACTGCAATGAAAAATATATTGTATATTTGTCAGCATTTGGAGATGAAAGCAACTGTAAATGGTACTTTATGTTCCAGGAAGTACACCAGACGATTGTGCGTATAATGTGAATAATGTCAGTATCTGCTTTTCTGCCTGCAAGGCAGCGGAATACTGATGCAAATGCAGATTCTGAACTTTTCACCCACCATTTTTCTGGAGATCATCCAGCGAAAGCATCTTTTGCTTATATTTATATGTATAAATCACTCCAGTGTATATATACATGACGTTAACATAACAATCGTTCTGATAACCAAAAAATAAATAAA
>JAQMYJ010000038.1:28199087-28204087 GCA_030014305.1 Clarias laeviceps
GTAGCCATTAGCAGGTGGTAGCACTGCGGGTTAGTGACATTTAGTTAAATATACTTTAGTATTTCTACAAGTTTTAGCTTTCAATTACTATGAATAAAATTTATTTCTTTTATCACATCTAGTTTTATTGGATTGTAAAAAAAGTTCCCGTTTTTTTGTGTCACCTTGTATAAATACAGTATATACATATATATTTATATCGACCGGTGCGTAACCTGATTCTGCATACAAGAAACTTTCCCCATTAATGTTTGTAAAAAATACTTTTTCACTGATTCCATGAACATTAGTTGGATAATTGGTGTTTTATTTATTTTTTGGTAAATCGTCCTTACAGTCTTGTAGCAGAAATCTGATCTGATAAGGAATCACTCTGATGTTGGGTCTCTAAACCTTTCCCTGAGAGACACATGTGTGAGCATGCTTAACAGTTTGAAATTTTCTAAGAAAGAAACTCTGCTGTCGTTTATCATAAACTGTTTGTCACTTCTCATCTTTATCACTCCGTCTTTATCTTCTTTCTTTCTTTTTTTTTTTTGTTCGTGTGTGTTGGCGATGCCGTCGGGTACAGGCCGGCGCTTTGGCTTTGTTTAGAAATCTAAATAAACCGCACAGTCCCAGCTGACGGCCTGTGGCTAGTGTCATTCCAATACCAGCACTCAATGTCAATCTCCTGGAAGCTGTGGAAAGGAAGAGTAGCCTGGGGGGGAGAGAAAGAGGGAGAGAGAGAGAGAGATTATGGAGAGACTCAGGAAGAAGGTGAGAGGAACCGAGACGGAGACAGAAAGCAAGATTTGGAAAAGAAGACAGAGACAGATAGAGGAATGAATGAGAAATGGGAAGACATAAAGTGAGAACGAGGGAAGCACAGACAGAGACAAGGGAGAACATCTGGAATAGGTGATAGACGTGTGAAAGAGAGGGAGAGTGAAAGGGAGGAAATGAAGGAAGGAGGAAGCAGGTATGTAGAGTTGGGAAAAAAAAGAAGAGAGAAAAAGATTGATACGTCAGGAAGAAAATGAAATAGAGCATGCAAGAGTGAGAGAGATGGAAATAGACACGGAGAGAGTGAAATATGGGGAGGAGAGAGAGAGAGAGAGAGAGAGAGAGAGACAGAGGGGAAGGGGTAAATGGCAGCCGTAATTCAGTCTTCAGCCGCTTTGCTGCCTTTATACAATGTCTGGGAGAAAGATATTTCATTTTTCATCATCAAGAACGAGGGATAGAAAAGGAAAGAAATTGTAGCTGTATTTCCTGGGTGCTAAAACAAATACCTGAGAAAAGTGATGAGTAGGATTGTGTGTGTGTGTGTGTGTGTGTGTGTGTGTGTCCTCCTTTCTTTTCCACCTTCTTCCAGCCTTCATCTCTCTCCTTCTCCTCTTTTCCTGACAGTAATGTGACACACTCGAGGCTTCGGCGCTGAGTGATTGTCAGTTTGGCAGCGGTGGGCGTCGGCCGAGGTGTGATCCCTGAGCTGTGATTGGCTGGCAGATTGATAGGCAGACAGACAGGCCTTTGTGAGGCGTCACCGTGTCCCCTGGAGGCTTACAGGACGCTCTTGGAGACAGGAGCGGACGGCGTAGCTGAGGGGAAGGTGGCAGGATCTGTGATTACGGCGACGGGGCTCGAACACAGACACTGCCGAGGGTTAACGCAGGACTGAGAGGCGGTGTGTGTGTGTGTGTGTGTGTGTGTGGGACTCACGTTAACACAGCAGACCTCACACTGAGCTGTGTGACAGCACTGACATCTCTCCAGTTTGCATTTGCCTCTGCTGTCAAAATATGATTTGGGTTAAAACCGTAGAAAGCTTTGTCCTCGAGATTTGGCGGATGACTTTGCTTGTCGATCATTCCTGTAGCGGCAGATTTATCCGGAATATCCGGATATCGTATAAAACTTCGCCTTTCTCATTACTTTGTCTTGGTTATGTAAACAAACAAACAAACAAAAAACACAATTACATTTAAAGTTATGGGAGAAGAGACATCAATGCTAAGCTGCTTAAAGGTATTTCAAATACAAAAATGTTTCTAAAGAACATAAAAAAAATGCATAATATACTGTAATTCAAGGAGCGTTCAAGTCAAACCGGGACTTGTGATGAAATTTCAGCTGTAAAACTTAACTTCAAGACTTCAAGAACAGTACGGTGATGGCCGAGGTGACGTTCAGCGTTTGGAACGCCTGATTCTTGAAAATCCATAACTAACTTGTCGACAACTTGCAGAAGAGACGCGTCAATCATTCACCAACTCCACTTGCACGTTACAGGAACTCGGCTGGGAGTTATCGCTACATCCCCTGTACAATCCGCACCACGCTCCAAGCCATTTCCACATTTTTATTCCATTAAAGGAGTTCCTGGGAGGCCAGATGTGTTCGATAAGAGCAATACAAACTTCTACCTGGATGATGTCCAAGCACTAGTGAAACCATGGGATAAGTGCATTAGTGTAGCAGAGAAATAAAGAGAAATAAAGAGCGTTTTAACTCCGGTCTGTTAATCTGCGCAATCAGAAGTCCCGGTTTGACTTGAACACCCATCGTACAAATACAGATATGATTAGAAGGAACGTGATTAGTTTTTTTCCCGTCTCTCTCTCTTTCTTTCTCAAAGCAGTAACAGTGCAAGAAATTAAAGTCATATGATTATATGTTTATTAAAGTCATATGATTACATGATTATATGTTTATTATATGAAATTAAAGTCATATGATTACATGTTGTTTTTTTTATTATACTGTATATTACATACAGCTTATCACTCTGACATTTATGATCATTCATCCATCCATTGTGTGTATTGTTTTGAGTCAGGGCACAAGGCGGGGTACACCAAAGACAGGGTGCCAACCCATCACAAGGCACAAGCACACACACACACACACACACACACACACACACACACACACACACACACACACACATAACAGATGACTTCAGACTGCATGTCTTCAACCCACAGCACGACGTTGGCCAGAACGGAGCCAGAACTAAACCACCGATTATGATTATAATTTATTGTCAGCCAGGAATGACACAAAGCTGATGACCAAGATGGATGAATGGTGTTTTTAATTTATTGATTTTTTTTCTCGCGCATGGAAACATATGTGAAAAGAAAGCAAGCATATGTAGAGTGAACGTGGAGGCTCTGTACCTGTCGAACGTTAGCTTTCTCAGGGAGAGAGAGTGTGTGTGTGTGTGTGTGTGTGTGTGTGTGTGTGTGTATAAATACACCAGCTCGCACCTGTTCTCTCCACTCCAAACATGGCTGATGCGTCTCCTCCTCCTGTGTGTCCTAATCATCGCTGACGCGTGTGCACACACTCTTACGCAGACGGGTTAAATACTTTACACAGCAGTGTTAGAGCTGCGTGTTAACATCTCCCTCTGTGTCTCTTTATCGCCTCGGATGCTGACAGACCCAGCTTTACCTGCAAACCAGTCAGCAGTTCTTTTCCGAGAGACGTTTCTGTGTGTGCTTTTGGACAACATGCACTGGAATGTGTTTCCTTCCAATTATTTATTCTCATCGCTTCGTTTTTCTCTCCTCAGCCCTCGTTCGGTTAATGAGCATCACTTCTCGAAAAAACGACTCGGCCTCCTCTGGCCTGATGGGACCCACTTCCTCGTGCTCTCACACACCCACACACACACACACACACACACCAACGTACTGCACAAGCACTCCATACACACATACACGACAGCTTATCACACAGTCTTTATCCGTCCTGTTGAGACCTACTTATCTGTTGCTTTCTTTCTCCAGGGTCTCTCTCTCTCTCTCTCTCTCTCTTTCCTGCCACACGTTCTCTTAAAAAGTATCTAAGAGGAGCGCGGAGACAGCTCGGCCCACTCCGAGTGCCTGTAAACTTTAGATTGGGAGTCGGACTCGTCCTTCGGAGAGCAATGCAGCCTGACATTAGGAGGATGATGGTTCGCCAAGATGATGGCAGATGGAGATGGTGTAGTTTTATTGCTCCTGAGTGTGAAGGGCTCTCTAATGCAACACACACACACACACACACATAGCTGGAGAAAATGCTTAGCCCCCTTTTTTAAATCCCTTTTCATCTCTTAACACCGTCATCCAAAACGAAACGCTTAGGTTTAAGATAATTTATCGACACATAAAGACATTATAATTCCAAAACCTGAATCAGACTACAACCTGATTGGTCAGAATATGTTCTTTTATTGATTGATTAATTTATTTAGCGGCTCTGACGGTGAATCCAGCTTTTATTCAAATGACATGTTAATATTAATGCAACCGTTACAAAATGATCATTCCTGTAAGGATATATAATAATATTAAATAATATTTCCTTCTCGATATCGTGACGATTGTTCCTGAAGTCTCTAATGTCAGCTCTTTGTAGTGGGTGGAGATAAAACCATAACTTTTAATTCTTCCAGTAGGATGTCTCGGTCATTCCAGGATTTCTCTGTAACATAAAATGTTGGATTATTTTTCCTTTTTTTCCTTTTATTATTTTTTTTGGTTTCAGGACCCTTTAACACCCAGCGTTTTAATAAATATCTATAAGAGCCATCACTTTGCAATATACAGTAGACCGGCATCCTTTTCTCAGTACAACTTAGGCAATATGATTTATTGAATTTTATTTCATTTTAAGCAACCATACATTTTTGGTTGTTTCTATTATCATCAATAATAATAATAATAATAATAATAATAATAATAATACAAGCATTTTCTTTACATTTTTGCGGCATCATTCTCATTTCTCCGTAGAGGTAAAATTGACATATTTTAAAAGTAATGATAACTTTGCTTCTACTAAACAGATCAGAAAAATCCAAATGCACATTTTGATGTCTAAATTTTCAGCGGCCGACAGCTTTTTTTAAATTAATTTTTCTAAAGAATTGTGCACATTGACCGATGCTTTGTCTCTGGCTCAGGTCTGTGCAGCTTGAGTTTCTAAGGGTTAATTTCAAAACAGCAATGAAGAATTTTTATTAT
>JAQMYJ010000038.1:28209087-28210462 GCA_030014305.1 Clarias laeviceps
CACATGCACACACACACACACACACACACACATCTGTTTCACCCACAAGTCCACTCGGGCATGATGCCCCACGAAACACATTTTTCTAATTGTGTTTTCACAAGTTTCACAAGTGTTCTTATTACCCAATGGCAGCATGGTGGCACGGTTAGAACAGTGACCTCGTATCTCCATGGTCGATGGTTCGAATCCCGCCTTGGGTCTGTGTGTGTAGAGTTTATATGTTCTCCTTGTGCTTGGTGGGTTCAAAGACAGGTTAGGTTAATTGGTGTTCCAAATCGCCCTTAGTGTGTATTGGCACCTTTTCCTTTTCCTGCCTCGTACCCAAAGCCTCCTGGGATAGGCTCCAGGCCCACAGATGAATGAATGAATGATCATAATCATAATCCCATTTTTGAATCAACATGTAAAAAAAAAAATAATAAAATAAAACTCACATACACTCTGACACAGAGAGAGAGAGAGAGAGAGAGAGAGAGAGTCTTTTGTGTGTCTATTACCATAAATACAATTTTTAATGCTAATACATGCTAATACACTTTCCCATAGAATTAGTCAGTTCTCACAAAGTACATTTACATTTACATCGATCCATTTGGCACAAGCTTTTAACGAATGTGACTCACAAATGGGTCAGGATCCAAACTGCACCTTTCAGACCTACATTATGGCCTTTCTATTTTTTTTTTCTTAAATATATTTTGCAAGTAACATTACATATAATAATGTATCTGCATAATTAACACAACCTAAGCTAATGAGTTATGTCACTTTATGACATGCAACACTTTGTTCTGTGTAAATTTTTTTCGTGCTGCGTTTGTCCTAAAAAGGATGAAGCAATTATTAGAAGGTGCCAAAAGTGTTACACAGTGCGTCACTGATGAAGATCAGGTATGAAATCGTCAGGGACAAATTAAAAAGAAATGTTTTGTCTACAAAAAAAATGGTTGTATGACTCTGGTTATGGTTCAGGCTATGACTTCGGGCTAAAATGTTATCATTTCTGTTATGACCAGTGTTAAGACTGGTTGCATTGTTACCATTATGACTGTGATGTTGTTACTCTGGTTGTGATGTTATGACTCTGGTTACTGGATATGATGGATATGATGCATGGTTATAACTCCTATTATAATAATATGACTCTGACTCTCATGTATGTGAATCTGGCAGCAGTGTCTTGACTCTGGATCTTACATTATGAATCTAATTGCAAGGTTATGACTCTGACTCTCATGTTATGACTCTGACTCTCATGTTATGACTCTGGCTCTTATGTTATGACTCTGGCTCTTATGTTATGATTCTGGCTCTTATTTCATGACTCTAGCTATAATGTTATGACTCTGGCTCTTATGTTATGACTCTGGCT
>JAQMYJ010000038.1:28210562-28274197 GCA_030014305.1 Clarias laeviceps
TGGCTCTTATGTTATGATTCTGGCTCTTATTTCATGACTCTAGCTATAATGTTATGACTCTAGCTCGTATGTTATGAGTCTGACTACAATGTTATGACTCTGGCTGTGTTATGAATCCTATTACAATTTTAGACTATGGCTCTTACAGTATGTCATGACCCTGACTTTGTTGTTATGAGTCCCGGTACAATGTTATGACTATGATTCCGGTGTTATTTATCTGACTAAAGGGTTATGACTCTGATGTTATAACTCTGGCTACAACATTAATGTTATGAATCTGCGTCATTATGCCATGACACTTGGCACCATGTTATAATGATTTCCTGTACCGTGTTATGATTATTGCTGGATTGTTATGACTCCAGATGTGATGTTATCAGTTTACCTGCATTGTTATGACTCTAGCTGTAATGTTAGGATTCTGACCTTGATGTTATGATTTTTACTACATTATTGCACTTATGGCTGCAATGTTATGGTTAGCTGTGACGTTATAGGTCGAGCTGCAATGTCGTGATGTTCTTATTTTGGCTGTGATGTTACAGTATGACTTTGGCTACAGTGCTTTTACACCAGATGTGATGGTTTGACTCAGGCTCAGCTCACTGACATTTCTGTGCCTCCTAGCAATGCCAGTTTAGGAACAAAACTGTCAGGCATTTGGCATTGGAGTCATTGTTTCTTGTACTGCTGATCCGGGTGTTGGACACTTGTAGGATATGTTATGGTTGGTGACAAACGGTAAGACATCTCATTATTATCGTCTCCTGCATTCCCATTGCACTCACTATCTACTTGCCTTGCAAATGAGTTTATTCTATTTTTCTCCCGGGGTAGCTGAGTGTTCTTTCGGCTTTGTTCCATTTGCACTAATGCTCCCTGTGGCATCAGGGCAACATGACCGCTCGTGCCACAGAGCTAAGCAAAGCATCACTGTTTCACCTTCTACCAGCCGAACATTGCTCTGCACAGTCCTTGTGACAGGGCTCATTTTTTCTGTCTACTTTTTTATTTTATTATTATTATTATTATTATTATTATTTGGCTAGATATTGCTTTATATGTCAACAATATAAGTTACTATAAGTTTTCTTTTTCCTAGAAAAACAGCTCTGCCAGTAGTACCAGCTACTGGACATACAGAAGCACAGATTTATATGACTGCACTACTTTTAAAACCATTATTGTTTCTGTAGTATTCATGAAAGATAAAACACAAATGATGGAAGACAAATAACAAATAGATTAATAAATATATATTATTATAATATGTATTATAATATTTTAAATATATTTTTTAATTGAGTGCTAATATTGAGGCATAATAATTTAAAAACATAAATTAAAAAAAAAACAGTAATTATTTCTAAAACATAATTTTAAAAACCAGTGCTTTAGTAGAAATTTTTTTTTTAAGTTTGCATTTTGTGAATTAATTTGCCGCTAACACTGATTAAACCTCAAATTGTCAGCATACAGTAGTTTAATGTTTAATGGGTTTGACAACAAAATGCAATAAATGGCATTTTCAGACTTTAAGTAAATCTGGCAAATTTTATTTCTCAGGCACACAAGAATGACTATAGCAGATCTTTTTATTTTATTAAAATTTTACTTTAAATTGCAATATATCCTCCTTGTAATAAGTTTGAACTTACACATATTTTGCAAAACATGGAAACACAACAGCGAATGACTGCATCGTATAACAAAATGCAACAAATCCAAAAAGGAAAAAAATATATATAAATAAAAACAAAAACAAGACAGAAAACTGCAGCAGCCATGATCAAACGAAATGCATTTAATGAACTTTTAAAGAATGTTGCAGGCAATTCTTTTCGATTGCAGTGAAGTTACCCCAACAGTAATGGACTTCTAAAAAAAGGCACTATTGTAAGCTACTGAAGTGAAACTGTTTTTAATGTTTCTCATGATCCTTAACAAGTTTCATAATTCAAAATGTTTGTATGTAACAAGTCTCACAACTTTTTTTTCTTTATTCAAGTGACCTACTACAAAAACACAATCAAAGCATGAGTTTCCTATATTCTTTATTAAAATACAACCAATGTTGGAGTTTTAGCGTTTGGGCAAAATTATTAAAAAATTACACTGATACAACAAAATAATTTTAACATAACATTTAGTGTATCTGAGCCTTTTAAACATGAAACATGCATCAAATATTATTTATCAGTCTGTAAATTATCCCCCAAAACCTTGCATTTCTCAAAGAATGAATTTATCTCATTTTGCTGTCAAACGCATTATATCTTTATACGGCACATGCTTTTATCCAGATGTACAAATTTTCACCAGCTGACCAAAATACTTGTATGAAAAAAAACAAGAAAAGTGACAAGCATACACAAGAGTGAAGAATTAGTACTCACACGCTAGTCACAAAGCAGTCAGTCAAAGTATGAGCGATGCAGTGTTACAGAAGAAGTGCCAGGTAATACATATAACTGTGAGCAATGAGGGTCATCAATCACCTCAACAGGTACCGGCACACAGAGAGAGAGAAAAAAGAGTCAGTGGTGTACATGCACACACACACTTAGACGTTCAGTCCTGAGGGTGTTTCTGCAGTAAACAAGTTGTGTTCAAGTTACCTGGATGGACTCGGGTCTTCTTGTGGTTCTTAAAACAAAATGGATACATTCCATCTTTACAGAACCATGCGTAAAAACTATAAAATGTTATACTTACAAATGATTTGTTACTGATATGAATGTTTTATCATAGACTTATAAAACAATGTATATCTCCAACACTCTACAGGCTCCATTAGATATACAGTATATAAGGATAAGAAGAAAAGACGTCCAGGGGTGCTGTTAGAGGAAAATAATCAATAATAGTGTAGTATGAGCTGACCTGGGGAGAAGTGCAGGTATTGTTACAACTTTGATTAATTTCTAATCATTTCACATTCCAAATTCTAGCAGCATGAGGCAACCTACAGTCCGGAATGGGTGCCAATCCATCACAGAGTACACAAGCACACACACACACACACACACACACACATACACACACATAAATTGAAATGGCCTAATTTGCATTTTTTTGGACTATGGGAGGAAACCCGGAGGAAACACACCATGCATGTGGAGAACATGCAAGCTCCATGCAAACAGTGGAAACCATGCAAACCATGCAAGCTCCATGCAAACAAGTCCCGAAGTGTGACTTGAACCCTCAACCTTTGGGGCTACTGTGTCACCCTTAACATTACATTTTTTTTACTAAAAATCAGTAGCACATTTTTTTCCCCTTTACAGTTCCGTCTATTTTTTTGTACATTCAAGTAACAAGTAAGGTTCTGTTATTAATTACATTATAACAGCTATAAAAGGTAGTTTCCTCACCAGCCTCTATTGTCTCCTTCCATTAAAGTTAATCAGATATGTTCAAAAAATGCACTATGTGATGGAAGGTTTTCTTTTCTTTTTTTTCCCCTCGTTTCTCATTTTCTACAGAAGCTTTCTTTCTCTAGAGATGATGAAGCTGTGTTCAGAGTTGACAAAAAGGCTCAAGGGAAAGAGACTATGTGAAAAAGAGAGAGTGAGTGAGAGAGAGAGAGAGAGAGAGAGAGTCTGTATGTGGGTGGGTTTATATAGTGAAGGACTCCCTTTGAGCCCTCATGAGAATCCCACTTCACTTCCCATCCTCCTCAGACGTGTCTCTCGTTCCGTCCTTTCCGAGCTCTCGCTGTGCAGATTAATGTAAAATAGAGCAGCTCGGAGGACGTAAGAGACGCACATACACTGCTGTGATTCATCCTAAAGCAGCATTTTGCTTCAGCGACAATGGCAGAGTCACATCAGTTCAGCTTTATACAGTTAGACTTTATTCTGGTTGAAAGTGAAGGGAAAAAAAATAGGATAATGTTTTTTTTTTTCTTTTCTTCGTGCGTCTCAGCAGGAGATAAATGTAGTCATATGATAATATGACAGATTAGCGGAAAAACCTTTAGATAACTCGAGTTACATTTAGATGCTTGCACAACAAAGCCACACTGAAAGCAGGTCGTCGCTTTGTGAGCTTTAGATAAGGTCTACATTTTAGCCAAAGGTAAACGAAAATACAGGCTGCTGGGGTTTATTATGCAGATAACATTTTTTTGTAATGTCATTTACAGTATAATAGGATGAAGAGTAAAAGCAAAAGGACAGATAATTGCAATAGGATGGATAGATAGATAGATAGATAGATAGATAGATAGACAGACTTTTATTTTCTCTTATAATCTTCTATTGTTTCCACAGCATCCTGGCTAACATGTACAGTTAGACATTGCACTAGACATTAAGGAATAATAATAATAATAATAATAATAATAATAATAATAATAATAATAATTAAGTTAAAGAATATAAAGATATACAAGCTAAAAACATATTTAACAGTAAGGGGATTCCTCAATTTGTTGTAATAAAGTTTCTTCACTTATTTAAAAGAATAACTAATATAAAAGGTGACCTATTATGCAACATTAACTTTTTACTCAATTTTAAATATTCAGATTAGACTCAACAAACAAACAAAACTTTTCCTGCTTTTTGTACCTTTGTCTAAGGCTTAAACAAACCAATTAGATTTCCCCTCTTCTGACCACATATAAAAAAGCTCCTCCCCCAGCAGTTTGCTCAGCTCTGCTGTTCTCTGGAGGGGCGTGGCTCAGCAGCAGCTCATTAACATAAGCGAGTGAAATGGCGCATTTGGAGAAGTAGGGCAATAATGGGAAATTGAAATTCAAAACCAAATGCATTATCTGCATTATAAAACTTTAACTTGGTAAAGATATAATGATGTATGAGATCTATGTATGGGAAGTACAAAAATAAGAAAATAAGTATATTATTGTAATATGATGTGATATGATGTTGAATTGAAGTAGGTTCAGTGTTACAACAAACACACACTAACTTTATAGTATATGAGACTAACAAAATGAAATGTCCTGAAGTACAGGCTTTTATTAATTATTTGCTAAGCAGCTGCAAACCCCTAGAAAACTTCCATGATTTTCATTTAATTAGTTATTATTATATGAAACTTGTGTTTTTCCCCCGAATGTAATAAGGCATGTCATTTACATATAACATCCTCTTTTTTTTTTTTTTTTTTGACTCTGAATTTCAGGATTTCATAACATACCACACAGGACTTTTTGAAATATTATACACACAATAATTTGAATACAAACACATTCTCATTGAGTACAGGATGATGGATTAAATGTCAGTTTATTTTATTTCAGAACTCCTCAAAATGTTAATTGCAAGCTATCAATATTCAAGAAAAAAGAATGAACATGTATCTGACCTGCTAATTTGGATGTGCACAGATGTTGTGTTGATTCAACCCTTATTAATATATACTGTATATACTAATACACTGTAACTACTGTAGACTGTATATATTAAATTCCATTTTGAGCCACAGCTTTTAAATAAGCAGAACTTAACAAGGGACGATCCTTCATTTTTAGTTTTGCTCCGACTCCTTGCTGTGTGTGTGTGAGACGCTCATCTCAGAGCTGTTTATTTCCCATTTCCCTGCTCCTGCTTCCCTTCATACACCTTAACATCTAGCTGCAGTGTGATTAATAGGGCTTAGAAGAGCATCTCTCCCATTGCGGCCTCCATCCAGAGTGTGCGTGTGTGTATGCATGTGGCCTTTGGACAGACAAAGGTAGCAGCCAGGATAAAATGAACATGCCCATCAGGCTGTCCAATATTAAAGTCCTTCTGATTTCATCTTTCCTGCTTGACAGTGATAAAATTCTGACCAAAAAAAAAAAAAAATCCTGATCAGGAACAATATGCACAAAATGTAATTACAAAAAAGCAATCATTCCATGCACAAACATCAGGGATGAGATTTCGTATGTAAATGTTGATATTTAATAAAGTGTTATTACAGTATATTGGTGTGTGTATGTATATGAAGCCGATATATGTACTGTATTAGTTATATTAGTTAGTTAGCTTGTTAATTGGAATGAATTGAAATAAATATATAAATCCAGTAACCTCTTTCTATATAAACCCCTAAATTACTTGATCATATTGTTTATGGAATGAAAAAGTGAGCCATTTGACATTTCCAGTCAGCCTTATATAGAATTTCATTGTTGCTTTCATGTATTTGTCCCAGACTCATTGAGCCCATGATTGAATTCAGGCTTTGTTGTGGGTCTGGTCCCGCTGGGAGGAACCAGGGTTTTGATAGAATAATGGGATGATGTGTTTTATGTGTACGGTGGGGAGCGAGGAGCTCAGGAAGGAGCATTTGAATGCTGAGGGCTAAATCGCTTCCCGCTGCCTGTCTGGCCGTCACTCAAACACAGGGAGCGATCGCTATAAATAAACAGGACAGGCTTGGTATCATGGCAGCTTGGAGGCATGTGCGTTTCACTCGATACGTGTGTGTGTGTGTGTGTATATGGATGAATCTTGGATCTTTCTTTTAGCAATGAACTGAAGCTAATAGTGTTAAAGAAATGGAGTCACAATTCAGAGTCAAAGTCAAACAGGGATTTTTGATTGTGCAGAATAACAGAACAAAAACTTCCTCTTTTTCTCTATATAATCCCCTGCTACAATAATGCACTTATCCCAGTGTTTCACTAGTGCTTGGGTGCCATCAGAGCCATGATCGGACTGCATGCATCACGTCTTAAACGCTGGCCTCCTAGGAACTCCTTTAATGACCCAAACATATGGAAATGGCTTGGAGCGAGGTCAGGACTGTATGGGGGATGTGGCAATAACTCCCTTCCAAGTTTCTGTAATGTGAAAGTGGTGTTCATGAATGATTGTGTGTACAGTTCCCACAGACAGATGCATCTCTGACACAACTTGGCGATAAGTTCTGTTAATTTTCAGGGTATCAGGGATGCCACTTGTTGAACATTCCCCCGGAAACGACTGCAGTGGGCTCTGAGCCGCCTCAGCTGGCATTTAAATGGTGCAGACATTTTAAAAAAGACTTTTTTTTAAAAATGTTTGCATCATTCAAATGTTTTACTGCAGCTAACAGTCTTATCACCGTACTGTGCTTGAAGTCTTCTGTAAATGTCAGTGTCAAAACAATCAGTTTTACGCCTTCATTCACCAGAAATTTCAGTCCCGGTTTGACTTGTACATACAGTAGTTTGCTCTAATAGATACCACACTGCGTATGGTGAGGTTTATTACAAAAGTGTGTGGTAGATTTATAGACACAAGGCATGTGGCATCACAGAGTCAGGTGACCAAGAACCCATAAAAATTCCGATTTAGGGTGGAATGAAAGTGTATTCACCCCTATCATCCTGAGACCGCAAGTTTGATTCCCGAGTGATGCTACAGCCATCCCTTAGCTCCATTCATCCATACAGGAATCTCTGTAGTCCAACTAGGGACCATGGAGGCCAATGGTGGTTACCATTGTATTTATTCCCATTTTATAACCGTGGTAGGTCAACATTCACACACTATGGCCAATTTGGAAAAGCAAATAAGTCCTATCTGTGTGTCTTTAGACTGTGAGCAGAAACCAGAGTACCCGGATGAAACCCGCCAAGCGACCAACATGCAAACTCCATACACACAGACCCCGAGACAGGAATCGAACCCGAACCCCACCGGGCCGCCACACTTAGCTACTTTCCTTGATTTTTTTATTATGGATATTGAACAATAATAAGGGTTATTGGGCCAAATGAAGCAAATTAATCAGTTTAGTTCTGCCTTATCACCCAAGACTTTACACTAATAAGTTTTTATACACTTTTTCACTTTTTTATATTTGCAAAGGTATTTAAATGTCAAATATTTAAAGAGAAAAAAAATCTATTCAGGTCCCCAGGTAAAAATAATGTACAATTATTTTTTTGTGTGAAATATTTAATGATAAATAGTAAAAAAAAAAAAAAAAAAGCTAATAAATAAATAGCTAATAAATAAATAAATTATCCAAATAGGACAGGAATAATTAGCTTACCTTAGGCTAGCTTGCTAGTGAACTTTATCAATTTGAACTTTATCAAAATGAGCTTATTATTAGCTCAGTTTTTGCCACCATGAATATTTACAACGTAACAACCTACACGCTTATAGAGGTGTGATATTAGCTGCTCCGTAATTTCTAAGATTTTAACTGTATTGACATTAATGTGAACCATTATTTTGAAACGGCTTCCAGATAAAGCCCTTATTTAATTGAAGCTTCTGTGATTTTTGTACAACCACGAGGCAGAACCTGTTTTGTGCTCAGATGCTGTGCTGTGTCAGTATAGCATGCTAGCAGCCTGTTAGCACAGAGACTGAAAGGGCTCCTGGGCTGTTCACTTTTAATGAGCATTTTTATGGGCTTTACCCCAGGTGGGCTTTCACCCCAAACAACAGCCCAGAGAAATATTTGAGGGAAAGGAAAGAAGAAATAAAAGAGATTAAGAAAAAGAACAGAGAGACAAAAGCTTTGTGTTGGTGTTAAACAGAACAGAAACCTAGTTTTAAGAAGCAGCCTTGATAATTGCCTTTAGCTCAAGGCCTAGCTACGGGTAATTCAGCGTATTTGCTATGTTCAGCTAACAACTTATGCAGAGCGTAGCTCGCTTTTTATGTTTACCTGACATACTTGACGCCGTATTGCTGTCTTGCTCGTCTAGTAGCATGTGAGAGAAATAAACCGTGATCATCTCTTCACCAGTGTTAGCATAACCAGAGATCAGCTAAGCAAAGAGACGACAATGTGGCTCATGTTTAAGGCTATGCGCAACTTTTACCTCAAATAGAGACAAAAGAAAAGCTTTTGAGGAAATCTATGCTTAAACTTGGTTACTTCTAGCACACGTGACACAATGAGACACATTAGATCATCCAAATTTGTCTGCTAAACCACAGCTACAGCAGAATACTGATGAAACCAGACCTTCTAGTTACGCCGTTTTTTAAATCCCACACACTCATTAAGTTTCATTTGGGTGATTTTTGTCCCAAAACCGTAGAGCTGAATACTGTTTGGCCACAATAAATATTCCATTTAATTAAATCACCATCATGTCTATAATTCATTTGCTTTCTGTAATCCAGACCTACTCTAACGTTCAAGCATGATCTCTGCATCTTGATCCGTCTGTAACATCCGTTTTCCTGGACTAGGAGTGCAAAACAAAGAAGAGCTTAGTATATTTGCTCTCTCTTCAACACATCGCATGGAGGTGCCCAGTATGGTATACCTCACAACCTCCTCGAGCAATGGCTACTCACAGTGTAAAGGATGGATTTGGACAGGACATAAGCGAGAGAGAATTAGTAAAGCACCCTCTTTGTCTCAGTGCTGGGGATGTCGTGCTCGATGGGCCATTTCTCAGCCTCCAGGTGTTTGCCCGCGGCTTACCATCCCTCCTGAGGAACACATCGGTGTCACACACACTTGTCACATCCCTCACTGATGGTCATGAAACATTGTGTGTGTGTGTGTGTGTGTGTATGTTTTCGCTTTCACTGTTTTAACAGTCTAAACATTCTATATTACTGTAAATAGTCACCCGTAATTAATTTTTAGAAGTCAAACAATTCTGTGATTACGCAATTTACTAAATCGATACATATTAAAAAAAGATGATTAAATAGATGGAATAAAAATCCTCAATCATTAGGAAAGCTGTCATTGCTCTGTTTATCTTTTAAACTCTGTTAACTTTATCGAGATAAATTAAATTAGGTATTTTGCCTGGAATGGTGGGGATCTTGTGCAAGTCAGATAATCCTGGAGAGAAAAAAAATTAAAATTTTATGGATATGCCTAAATCTGACTATAGAATTGCTGTAAATTGTTGTTGTCTCCATAATACGTTACATTTTCATGACCCTAACAAACAAAAAGTTTAACAAAAAGTTCAAACATTGGTTTGTAAAGTTAAATAAATACAGTACTGTGAAAAAGACTTGAGCCACACTCATTTTGCCATATTAAATAAAATTAAAGCATGTATATTAAATTAAATATAAAACAAATAAATACGTGAGTAAAAACAAATAAATTAAAACAAATGTTTAATGCGACAGGCTGCATTGTCATTAAATATACAATTTTCAAAAATTGGTTGTTCAAATTGAAATCGAATTCAAATTGTATATGTCATATACACAACCATAAACAGTATAATATGCAGAGAAATGCTTTATACGACTGCCTGTGACCTAAAAGAAAGATATCACTATGACTAATATATATATATATATATATATATATATATATATATATATATTGTTTATGTAACAACCTCAGCATCAACCTCATTTCCCCTCACGTCTCTTCCAACAACTCGGCTAGAAAAATACAAGAATTGTGGAGTGATTCGAGACCTTTGCACAGCACTGTTAATAAATAAATAAATACATATTAGACAAAAGGTTTTGAAAAAAAAAAATTCTTTGCCCAGTCTTATCGTTGCCACTGGACTAACTAAAAAATACAAATAAATACAAATACAATAGAAAAGGACTCTCTTGCCAATTTCTGATTAGTTTCTCCTTGATCATGGTTTGGAGGTTTAAGTATTTGACATAATGTATTCTTGTGAAAAGCTCTAGTTGAGATTTTTATATATAATATAATGTAATTCTATTTCATAAAAAATCTGAACATTTGGCCTGGGTCAGCTGAACATCACTGGCTAAGTAGTGAACAAAGTATGCGGGTTAAAATAGAAAGAGAAACAGGCAGTGTTGATGTGTGTGTGTGTTGTTGCGTGCACACACGTGCATACACACACACACAAACACACACGTGTGTGTTCTCTGTCAGCTCTGAACAAACAAACAGAAGCGAGAGTGTGCTGCCGAGCCTCATCCTCATTAGGCAGCGTGGCAGCTCTGTGAAGCCATCTGCATCCTGCCAGAGACACCGGCAGAGACCAGAGCCATGAGATGTCATCAACGCCCGGTGCCTTGAACACAAACTACCACCCCCTATTCCCCTCAAGGAGTGAGAGAGAAGGGAAAGAGGGATGCAAAAGAAGCAGGAAAGGTTTAATGAGATATCTGCTTGCCCCAGCTGCTGTGAGAGGAAAAAAATATATTGTCAGTGTTGTTAGTGTTATTTGCTTATAGTGTTTTCATTGCAAAATGAGTCATGTACAGTTCACATACTCGGAAGTCCTTTGTACTGAACACTGAGCATTATTTATCGATTTATTGTTAAGTTTGGTTAATTGACGGCAAATATAGCAAACATGGTTAACAATATTTAAACCTTTATGCTATTAAGCCACTTTTATGCCATTTTACGTCACAGATTGTTGAAAACGTTAAAAGAAGTGACAGTGATCAGGGCAGCCAAACTCAATGTGATATGTGGTGATAAACTGCTCCCAGTGATCAAATAAAAGTGATGACTCAAAGACTTTAATCATTTATGATTTAAGATGTTTCACGATTTGTAATGCCTTGAGAAATAACAACAGCTTACTCTGCTATTTTTTTAAATTTTAAACAATGCAGTGTATAAATACGTCATGACGAAGATTACAATACTTATTCCTGAAAGACGTGCTGAGCTTCTTCACTATTTATAGGTAGACAAGTTAACTCTTGCTATTTCTTACATTATAGCAGCTACTGTATAAATAAGTTAATAAGCTTAAAAGAAATCAGATCATCATGTTATTGAGAAACTAGAACAAACCTCATTTCATTTCCAGTACATAAATGTGTCCTAACAGAAATCTTTGTTAAATAAGAACAATTAAGGAAAATCCATACATTATTAAACTTATTCCTGGCAAATGAACTGTTACTATAGAAACTATAAGAGTTTAGAACAACTGTATTATTATAATCCTATTGTTTACAGTATGGTACACCAGTGCTTAACCCTGATGCCACGCAGCACCAAGGTTGGGGGTTGAATTCATGCCTTTTGTCTGTGTGTGTGTGTGTGTGTGTGTGTGTGGAGGTTGCATGTCCTCCCTGTGCTTCATGGGTTTCCTCTGGTTGCTTGTCACAGTCCAAAGACATGAGCTGTAGGCTGAGTGCTGTTTCTAAATTCCCTGTAGTGTATGACTGGCTGTGGTTGTATGTGTGTGTATGTGTGTGTGCTTGTGCCCTGCGATCTTGTGCCACCCCATGCTATGAAGTCCCTAAGTTTTCTGGAATGGGCTCGAGGCCCCTTGCGACCCTTTACAGGATAACGTATGGATGTATATAATACTGTATATATAGTGTGGGACAAAATTAAGGATCCACAGGCAAACAAATAATGGAAGTAAAATGAATGAAAAGCTTTTATATGTGAAGATTACTGTCCATTGTTACTTTCCAAGCCATGTTGTGTTTGAAATAAAAAGAATAAAGCAGCAAAATCATTATGAGATGTTTGGACCACCCTGCACTGTATATTTGATAGATTTTTTTCTTAAAGGAAACTTTTTCTGTTACGCAAAATTCAAAATTGAGTCATTTTGAGAAATTCAAACATGTGAAATGAGATAAAAGGAAACATTTTGTATTAGTCGGGCTTTAATGAAGTCAATTCAGTGTCTCCCTATTGTGACCTCATATAAGAAGATTCCCTCCTTTAGCTTGTTGCTCAGCTCTGGTGCTCTCTGTCAGGGACACTGCTCAGTAGTAACTCATTTTCATAGACACTGAAACAGTGTGTTTGGTGGAGGAGTGAAATAGACAGAGTTCATGAAGGGAGATATGAACAATGCATTATCTTAAAGGTACGTCAGCTGGAGCATTAACAGACACACTTTGGAGGAAATCTGAGACATACGGTACAGTATTGTGAGCCACTCCCATTTTTTCCATATGAAATTTTCTTCATGTTAAATTCAATAAAATGATGTTGATGAAATTAAAGAAATGGGAACAAATGTTTTACTGTGACATAATAGTTGTTTTTATGTAACAACCTCAACAGCAACCTCATTTCCCCTCTCGTCTGTTCCAAGCACTCAGCATCACCACTATACTAATCACCTGCCTGATCATTTGTAGCCGTTTCTCACGTGTTCATGCCTCAATTTAGATGTGGTTTACTGAAGCATAGGTCACTGAATGGCTTAACAAATACAAGAAAGTCTGGATTTTTAAAAGCAAAATATGAATAAATGGGAGTTTTGCATAGTAATGTATGTTATGTTGTTAAAGAAATAGTAAAAGATGGACCTTTAAAGCCTGCAATGCTACTATTACTGCACTGTGTTACAGTAGGTTTAAGTCATAACTATAATTAGGACCTCACCTCTGGATCTACAGTAGAATGTTGATTTGTCGGGAATATTGAAGAGGCTGCATCTGTTCAGTGATTTCATGTTGTATGTGTTGCAGCACCCAGTTGTAGAAAGGGTCAGACATAACGAAGGGGTGTGTTTACATGCCATGTTGCAAGGTGTTTTTGGTGTATGTGTGTGTGTTAATATGTGTGTGTGTGTGCGTGTGTGTAATGCAACCCAGTCATAGACACGTATGCTATATTGTTTACTAAGGACACACTCAATTGGGCTATTTGTTGAGCTGAGCTGTGTGAGGTTGGCCTAATCAGGCGAGGAATGAAGGCAGAGTCTCAAAAGAGGAAATCAATTAACCATGGGCTGAGCATCTCTCTCTCTCTCTCTCTCTCTCTCTGTCTCACATTGTCTCTTTCTGTTTGTCTGAGGCATGCAGATACATGCCATAGAAATAGTCCATTTACCCTCGTCAATTCCCTGCTCTGTTCCAGACCCCAATACCCACCCATTTTTCCCCTCTCCCTCACTCTCCCTCTGTCTCTGTCTGCCTGTCTCTCTCTCTCTCTACCAATCTCTCTCCATAGCATTCTCACACCCTGTTCTTTCCGGCCTTTGACTTTTTTTTTTTTTTTTTTTTTTCCAAGAGACTCTTTACATCACAACAGGGTGGATGTTTAATTGAAAGGTTAATGAATGCCAAGTGAAAGGTCAATTAACATAAATATTGAAAAAAGGAGAATATATTGTATAAGGTCTCTCTCTCTCTCTCTCTCTCTCTCTCTCTAACCAGCGCGTGGCATCATATATAAAATATAAGACACATCCTGCTTGTGGACGCTCACCTGGACCTGTGGTGCAGCAACACCGGACTAAGTTTAGCGCTAAGAAGTCATTGAGGTTAATGGAATTTCACTGCTAGATGAAGGTAGCTAATGTCTGATTCATAGCCGATAGTCTGCAGATCATCATTAGCTGACACAAATGCGCGGCACAAAGAGACGGCCTGCTGTTTCGGCAGATTTTATTTTTTGCGTTTGTCAGAGTTTATGGAGCAAGGCCGCTCGACTCTGACACAAAGCGTTCCGTAAAAGTTCTCCATCTTATCCCATCGAATCGGTCGTTAACCGGGGGTCCGAAAGTGCAAAGGGATTGAGGAACGAGCGGGTGGCGGAGGATGTTGATTAATTTGATCATACAGGAATTCTTTGATAAAGTGACAGCCTTGCCAACGCGATAAGGAAGAATACATCGATCACCCCGTCTGCTTTTTTCCCCCCCCCTTCGCTTACCTACTCGCCCTTCTCTCCTCTCCGTCTGTCTTTCTCAAGCCGTGACATTTCCGTCTCCCTGGAGACGCAGTGTGCCAGGCGGTTGCCATGGTAACAGCGGCGCACTTCGCGACTCTGGCGGTGCCAGATCTCTTCTCCTGCCGGGATAGAGCGAACGAAGGAGGGAGCGCTCTGGAGAAAAAGCCCACCTGCTGGCTTCCTGCTAATTGGCTATTTCTTTTTCTTGCTCGCTCCGTACCATCTCCAGCTATTCTTTTCCAGTATTCGTTTTTTTTTTTTCTTCTTTTTCTTTTTTTTGCAATACCCAGAGTCACTTCTTTCTCTTTCTCTCTCTCTCTCTCTCTCTCTCACTCTCTCTTTTTCTTTTTTTGTACCAGCAGACATTGGTCACAGTGTCAGAAACATTATACACACGCTTCAGCGTTGCAGTATTCTTATTATATTTTCTGCTCCACACTAGAAAGCAATGAAAAACAACAGGCTTCCAGTCGTTTTGATGAAACGCTATCAACATACGCCTCTGTCTTGTTGATTCACAGACACATTACTTTGTAAAACATGCAGCGGTGTCACATGAAAAGCTGTTACACACACTTGGGATTCTGACTCATTTCAGAGCCTGTCCTGTTAACACACAAAATAAAACTGTAGGAGAAAAAAATATCTTTCTGTTTGGGGTTAGGTTCCTCACACTTACCAAGAAATCAGCGTCTTCTAGTAATTATTTTTACACCGAAGTAACACAATAGTGACGACAATGACGAGTCTGTTGAAGCCGGATTTTTATAGCTAGATTATTTAATAAACAAACACGACTTTGCGACCTGATTGGCTGTCCACATGCCCATGGGTACACACTTAACAATAAAATAAATAATTTAACAAACCTGGAAAGGATCATATTTAGAACTACAAACCTATTCACACTGTGCCATTATGCATTTACAAGACATGATACACAATGTTCTATTTATAAAAGTTAACTTTATTATGCACTGTGAATTGTTAACGTGATGCATCCTGAGAACAACAGTGCGTCATAAGTGCTGTCGTATTTATTTTCCATGATAAATGAGCAATACTACAGGGACGATTAGGAAGTCATGCTTTAAAACTTGACAAAATCTGAAAGAACTCGGCAGTCTTATGATGACTAAACATAACCAACTACGTAAACTGTGGCTGAATTTCTTTGGTATCAGAATATCTTGTACTACATGCGATCTGACACATCAAATCTGGTAGTGAGTCACTTTTTGGGTGATCTGTGTTATGCATACAGTAAGAGTCAAAAGTCAAAAGTCTGGACTTCGAATTCTAAGTGTTTTTTTTTTGTTTGTTTAGTGATTTTTTTTTCTACATTCTGGAACAATACTAGAAATTTCGAAACTATTATTACTATAAGTAACAATAACGATGTTTTTTTTTTAAGGCACGAAGGTCAGTTGTTCTGGAACTGTTCTTGCATATTTTGGATTGCCTTTGTTTTACAATGCAGAAAGAAATACCAAAAATAAGAAAAGACTTTGGTGTGTCCAAACTTTTGACTGGTAGTGTATTTCCAGACTCCTAGTTCAATAAGCTTCATTTTAATACCAAGTTTATTATTGCACCATGTACGGTTGCTGAGATACGGCCAGTGCGAGTTTGTTTATGAGGAGGACCTCGGAAACGTGATAAAGTAAGAAAGACGGAACCTCCAGCCTCATTTTGTATGTAACTGAAGTAACCAGCTTGGCTAAAGTTTATTAAAGTGCTTTAAAACTTTATCATTCCTGTTGGAGGATCAGGAAGAAATCAGGTATTTATCAAAGATTTTTTTCGCTGATATTAAAAATGTTATACTTTTCACCTACTGAAAAGGCCATATTGGCCATATTGGCCTGCTTTATTGGCCATAGTGCAAAACTAACCAGTGCGACTTAATACCTGATACTGGATGTGCCGGGTTGCATATAATGCACTCTCTTAACAATATTTAAATGCGTTACAGACAAGTACAAGAAACTGTAATACAGATAAGGTGTGTTTTAGGCCTTTGTAGGTCCTGGGAGTTGTGCCTAGGAACTCATGTTCATGTTACTATTGCTTGACGTAGGCAACTTTTCCGTGTATCACAAAAACAATAAAATATTGCCAAAGTAAGTGGACACCTGACCATCACACCCATGTGTGACCATTCTGAAGCAAAGGGCATTATCAACAGAGTTGATGCTATTATTCCAGCTTTCACTCTTCTGGAAAGGCTTTCCACTAGATTTTGGAGCATGGCTATTTGGATTTGCTCATTCATCTGTGAGATCACTGGTAAGGTCAAGTTAAAAGGCCTGGTGTGCAGTCAGAATTCAATTTCAACCCAAAGGTGTTCACCACGCCTGGGGTCAGGCTTGATCCACTCGTGTTCCTCCACGTCAACATTGAGAAGCCATGTCTTTATTTTAGCTCACTTTCAGCACAGAGGCATTTAGCACATACGGAGGAAAGGGTCTGAGCATTTTAGTTCCAGTGAAGGGAAATTATAATGCCTTAACATACAGTACGAAGATATTTTAGAAAATTAAAATGGTTACAACATTATGGCTGCAATTTATATGGCTGATATATAGGTGTAATGGTCAGGTGTCCACATACTTTTGGCCATGTACAGTAGCCGATACAAAAAAATTAAATCCCTTCTTCCCGTACCATCCATCTGAAGTAAAAGTAATGGCTGACTGAGTTCAAGTCTTCCTTCTTTCCCGGAATTTCAGATTAATTTTGGCTCTTCTAAATTTCCTCCTTGTGAATTTTAGATGACCTTCACTTGAGTCTCCCTGACAATGTGAGCTATAAAAAAACCGACACTGAAAGCTAAAGAAAAAGCTTAAATTGAGGTACAGTAGAAGGATAAGATCACAGGCAAACCGCTAGTCTTTCAGTGAGAGCAAAGAGAAAAGAGGTTTGAGGCCATTGCCAAGGTCTGAAATGACTCAAGGAAAAAGCTCCTGTGCACCTGGAGCAAGCGATTGCACTATTGATCCGTCCACTAACTGGGTCTCATCTGTCCAACCTGGTCTGCTGGCTGAGTCCAATTATCAGAGCCATCGCAGCTTGAGAGGGAAGAGTGGCATCCTTTCCAACACGCTCATCTGTACAGGAACTGGACACTGTGTTGCTGTGGCATCTAGGACGGCGATGTTTAAAGTGTAACTCTTTACTGCCCGCTACAACGCCACCTTATTTCACAAAGTTAAGGTACTTTTTGTCCAGAGATTGACCCATTTCTGTAAGAAAAGCACAAGAGCCAGTTGCAACAAGATGTATAGTTTACTTCAGAAATGATTGGAACCTGCCGCTGAAACCACAATCTTTAAATGGGATATGTTTAAAGATAATAATTAAAGACCCTTATTAGATAAAAACACATGCCATAATGTTTGGCACTCCCTAAATTTTTTGTAAACAGAATGTAACTGGGGCATGCACACTGAGATTTTAGGAACTCCTAAGTGGGTATCCATGACTGTTTCACTAGGGTATAAATATAAAATGTCCTACATCCACTTTAAGTGTTAATCATTCAGAAGTTTAAAACAAGCATGCACACACTGACTAACAGAACAAAAAACAACTTGTCAGAATCAATTCCGATTACTTAAACTATCTCACCCAAAAGTTTAGGGGTTTATTGAGTGATTTATTGATTGTCATGTTGGCATTTAAATTTAGCAAACATCTTTTTTCACTTTTTTCATTAATTATGCTGTGAGTGCTTTGAACTACATTAGTATGCTCTTGCATTTTTGCATGTCTCATGAGTGTTTTTGCACTTTCTACAGGTTTTTGTTTGTAGTCGACTCACTAGTTGTCTGTTGAATTTCAGACCCAAGCTTGAGTGTTGGGTTTTCCTTGGTTTTGATCTTCTTTGTGCGAGGCTTGTCCACTCGATCACTTTCTACCTGCCCATTATTTTGCCTCAGTTGCAGGAGGTTCAGTGCGATTTTTCAAAACATGCTAGGGGCAGCTCAGATTTCTGTGTAGTTCTACATTTTCACTTCCATGGTGCAGCATTCAGAGCGGAGTGCGGAAAGGTATTGCTGTGGCCATGTGGTTTTGTTCATTCATTTTGAAATTAGATAACAAAAGCTTTTAGAAGACTGATCGCTGTCCATGGTACCATGTCCAAAAAAACCTTTAAAGTAAATACTGTTTTACATTTAGAAATATGCAAATATTTTTTGGAAGTGTCTACACTGGTGGCACTGTGGTTAGCACTGTGGCCTCGCACCACCAGGGTCCAGGGGTTTTATTCCCATCTCGGGTCTGTGTCTTGTTGAGGGATGCCACTGGGTGCTGTGGTTTCCTCCCACAGTCCAAAGACTTACAGATTAGGCTAATTCCCAATTTGCCCCCAGTGTTTGATTCTGTAAAGCTGTATTACTCTGATGTATTGACATTCTGTCCAGGCTTGTGCTCAAACCATTCCACCCACTGAAGAATTTAATAATGTCAAGGATGATTTGTATGTTCTCTAATAAAACAGGAGTGAGTATTATAAAGGTACCGTATGACTAGTACGTTTCTGGTGTGTGGTGTATTTCAACTCTTAAAACGCAGGTCACAGCTACAGTTTGCGCTGCATGTGGGCCAAGCAAAAGCTTCGGCTGATGTATATGCAGCGAACACTAAGCGGTCTGGACATATAATAGAGCAGTTTATGGAGAAAATGAGGTCTGGGAACCATGAGATCCACAGGTGGACAGGAGGAGCTGTCACTGCCGGTTTGGACTGGTCATGCAGCAGAGTTCAGGATATTGATCTGCAGTCTGGGCACATAACACCACACACAGCTCGAGCCAAGGACTCTAAGAAAAGCAATGTCTCTCTCTCCCTTTCTCCGTTTCCTCCAGACTGCCTGCTGTTCCACTTCTTCTGTCACCACTCCATCCTCTCCTTCCTTTTCTGTCCTTCCATTAAATGCTTTTTTCAAGAGGAGCACACTTATTCGTGCTAACCATTTTACTAGGCACTAAAACTAAAAAAAACGAAAGAAAGAAAAATCCAAAGTGTTTTTAAGAAGGTATAATTGCCGTTGCAAATGCTCAAATAAACCAATACCATTTTCTAAATAGTTCTTCCAAAGATTCTATCAAGCATAATGAGAATTCACATTTTTAAAAACTGCAGTAATCAATCTCCAATCTGTTGGACTTATTGATGGCAGTTTAAGAGCTTGATTTAGCAATTGTAAACCCACAACATGTTCACCTTAGGAATGAATAAGGTAATGGAATGGGTTATGGGTAACACTTAGAGTACCAGTCAAAAGTTTGGACACACCTTCTTATTCAGTGGCGTTTCTTCTTTATTGTTTTCAACACTTTATATTAATACTGAATGCATAAAAAAAACTAACTGGTTAAATAACCCAGAATATATTTCTTATTTCCGATTCTTCACCCTTTACTTCGAAGACAGCTTTGCACACTCTTGGCATTCTCTCAGTCAGCTTCATGAGTCAGCTGAAATGGTTTTCCAACAGTGTTAAAGTCGCTCCCAGAGGTGTTGAGTACTTGTTGGCCGTGTCCTTCACTCTCTGGTCCAACTCAACCCAAACCAAATCAACTGGATTTAGATTGTTTGATTTTGGAGGCTGGGTCATCTGATGGAGCACCCCAGCACTCTTATTCTTGGACAGATAGCATTTACTTTACAGTTTTAGGCTAATACAGTTAGTCAGACTAACACAACATCATGTACACATATTGAAAAGAACCTGGAGGAAACCCACTTGCATGAAACATGTAAAGTACAGACACCAGAGACAAGATTCAGACCCCCTGAAGTTTGGAGGTGTACGGCAACAAATCTGAATTTACATTTAAGGAATTAAGGAAGTTGAGGGTTAAGGGGCTTGCTCATGGCAACTTTGGTGGGGTTTGAACCCAGAACCTACGTTCAACCCCTTAACCACCGAGCTACCTGGCTACCCCTGCTGTTCTAACCAGTTTTAACAATTAAGCCACCATGGGGTCCTTATGATTTTATATTTATTAATTTTGGTTATGTTGTTCATTAAAGACAATATACTAACTTTAGGAGAGCCCACAACATCAGGTTTGATATCTCTTGTTATTAACCCTTTGAACGAGACAGAATTAGTTCTAGAATTAGTGTAGATTTTTCTGGTTTATGCTGGCTCGGGTTAATTTTGGCCAGTCTAGCAGTACGCTGTCATGCCCAACCCTGACTGCATTAGTCATTAGTAAGCTGCCTTAATCTCCTTCATTACCCTGTACATCAGCAGATTTGCATGCACTTTCATGCCACCACTTTTAGAGTCCCGTTTATTTTTAGGCTCCGTGCCTAATTAGTGTGAGCTGGGATAGAGCCGCTAGCGTAAAACGGCAAACATTAGCGTGTATGCTGCTAATGAGATACTGTGGACAAAAATGGGGAATTTCATTGTCATATTCTATTATTATTTCCCCATTACCTTCCCCGAGCACAGCTGACCTCTCTCCGTGACCAGGGAACCGAATCGTGTGTGCTTTTTGGCATTCTTGCTAAGTAGACAAGCATCGCTAACTGTTGTTGAAACATAATAAGAATCAGACCGCTTACACTGTGTCACAAATGTCGCGGACACACTTATCGTTAGCACTTTCGGTGGTTCGGATTGACCCGAGCCCTGGACCATGACCTAATGTGAGGCTCTGAAATGAGGCGTAGGAGTCATTTCCATGCTACATTTTAAAAGAAGCCTACATTCTTCTATCCTTCATCGAGCAGATAATGGGCAGCACTATTATTCTTCCTTATTTTCGCTGTTTCAGTTGTTGCGGACACAACAGCGCAAACCATAAGCCATGACTGGCATGTCAGTCATGCTCCATAAACTCACGCTGTGTGTCACGCTGAAATATTTCCCCCCTCATCTCTTTTTGATTCATTCCCCTGGATTTCGTCGGAGACTCATCAGTAACCATAATGCACCTGGCATGCTTCAGAGGACTCGGGAAGACGGCATCACACTCGAGGGAAAGACAACACAGAGATTATTTGTCACCGCATGTATCCCGTATAGCTAATGGGAGACACGGTACCTGCAAGGTAATTCATGTGAACGGTAATGACCGTAGTGATTGATATTGTGTGATAATGATTGTGTCGAAGATATTTCTTTTGTATCTGTTTTCTTTTTTGAAGAAACTGAATTCGATTGATTCTAGCTTTGAAATTGCCTTTTAAAACAAACAATAATCCATATAAAGAAAAAGCTAATTAACTTTTTTTTTTTTGACCATGGCTAATTTTAGCTATACTTTACACAAGGTCATTTTTTTTTATTTTTATGTACAACCCAGTCTGTTTAGTTTTAGTGTTTAGAGGACTGATGCCTTTTCCAACAAACCTGTGTGTGGTTGCAGCAGGTGCTGAAGATTTGCATTGCTGATTGGTTCAACTTGCTATTTTATATAATGTTTCAAGTTTCATCATAAAGTCAAAGCGTTTTATGGTCGGCAGGTTTGCTTACTTTCGGTGGGGCACAAACAGAGACCACGTTTCATGCTAGCATCCACGGAGCTATCTCTATGTTCCCAGGGTCCTAATGTTCCCAGATTTATATGGCACATAAAGGGAGCATGGCAAACTATCCCATGTTCCCAGACCCCTATGTTCTAGGGTCCTATTTATTTGTGGTCCAGGGTCCCTTATTTCCAAGTTCCTATGTTCTCTGGGTCTTACATTCTCCTGATCTATACGTCACGTAATGGAAAACCTGGAAAAAGATGTTCCCCAGCTGTCTATTTGTCTATTTGATTAAATTCTTTCTAGGGACCTCCAAATCTACTTAAAATGTTAACCATTAGTTTTCAAGCAGCCCTGAGAAAGCCTGTTCACGTTTAATCCACATCAAGCAAAGTGTGATTAAGGTTCAGTTTAAGGTTTTGTAGTCAATTTTTTTTTTGTCCAAAACAAGTGTGGGTGAAATCTGTCCTGATGACGTCTCATGTCTCTCCCTGACATTTAAGTTACTCAGTCATTTTGTGCCCGAACTTGCAGGGTGTTTTTTTTCTTCAGTATCATGTCTTCTGGAGAAATTGGAGTGCAGTTGCAACCTTGTCCATTAAATGCTGTATTTGGTCCTCCAGTTGATTCAGTTCCATTCAGTTCTGCATATAAAGACGTTATAGCTTCCTTGTCTTTGTTGGCCAGACGTTCCATACTTTTACATTGGAAGTTAAGTATTAAGTGTCACTACAGTATGTTTCACAATGGATTAAGGATTTTTTACTTTTTTTTCTTAAGCTGGAGAATATAAAAATACACACTGAGAGGTTATACTGAGACGTTGTTTTTATCGTTATTTCTTATTGTACAGATTTACAGGTATTTGTGTGATTAAATATTTAAACTAAGTCATGCATTGGAATGTATGTATGACCCATTCAGGTCCATCTGAGCTTTAGGCTGTGTGTGTCTCTGTGTTTTTGGTTATGATATGAGTGGGTAGGTGTTATAATAAATAAAAAAATAATAATAATACACTTTATTCATCGATTTTCTGGAGATTTTTGTACATCATGATTGTTAAAAAAAAGGAATTTAAAAAAGTTTCCAAGCCTTAGTCCAATAAAATAAACTGGATAATATTAAGTGACCAACTTTATCTTAAAATTAGTCACATTTGCCTTTGAACAGAATAAGTTAATAAACCATGTTAATGTGTGTTAACATAAAAGTGAATTATGGAACATAGGATCCTGGGATCATAGGGCCCCGGGAACACGGGGGCCCACCTCTACAATTAAAAGGCTCTTGATATGAGAAGGCCTCCTTGTTTGCATATATTTCTGCATGATTAGGTCGGGATTTGGATTAGAGCAGATGAAGGAGAGAATGTGTGTTTGATGTAAACATGAACATATTTATGGTAATAAAGATCAAATAAAGATTAAAGATTGTTTGCCTTGGCTGCTGTTTTGAGGGCAGAACATTGTGGCACTGGACAGGATGTAGCCACAGTTAAACGGGACATCACGTCGCATACTGGTGAGCGTCCCAGAAATAGACTGGCTCTTTGTGGCGGGAGGGGTGTGGTTTTTGGCGAAGACAGTAATGGAAGAGGAGGATGGTGGGGGGGATGAAGGGGAGGGTTAATTGGTGAGTGGCTCCGAGTGGCCTGTTTTGGGACATGAAAAGCTGAAACAATGATGTTTTTAGTTTATTCTTCCCATGTCTCGTTGATTTTGAAAAGGCAGCTTCTGGGTTTCTGCACCGGTTTGACCAGTAGGGGCAGCATAGATAACACAAGAGTTAAACTAAAGATCTGATTGATGGAGAAGTAAAAAAAGCATGTGACACGAAGCTAGCCATATTAGTTCCTCCTTGTATTTGCTTCCTTTAGGATCTAAAACATAAGCTAAGGACACTTTTAGCTGTCCAGTTATGGGATAGACTACTCGTTGCTGCAGTGAGGATGAATATTAGTGATGGCTAATGGTCACTGAAACACACACACACACACACACACACACACACACACACACTGCTTTCCTCTCCTCTTTGCTCCCCTCACAATTTGTCCAGGGACATCCATCTTTTCTGTTGACTTCTTCTATCCATCAGTGTGGTCATTATATTATGCTAGACAGATGGACAGACACAAACATGCCTGCTAGGGCCCTCGGATACAAGCTACGAATTAGAAAGGGGGTGAGAAAGCGAGAGCGTGAGCGAGGAAGAGGAGGAGGAGGAGGGGTTGGGGAGGGCGAAAGAGAGGCTGATGTAACACGGCGCAATTCTTCCCACAATCCCCGGCTCTTGGCTTTACTTGCCGAGGCTTTAATACGGCAGTTTCACGGACGCCTTATGGAAAAAAAAACTAGCTGGAAAGCTTTACACAATCGCCAGGCTCTACATTTGCCACTCTACATTTCGCACTTTTTTTCCCTTACACATACGGTATTGATCTATAAACCGACTCTTCATCTGGTACAACCAGCAGCGAACCCAGAGCACTTGCCCAGAAAGCTCTTTCAGCAGGGATGATGTAATCCCCTGGGGCCTGTTAAAAATGTATTACAACCAAATCACATGGGACACGTCGTTAATAAAAGTTGTTCATTGAATTGTAAAGTAAAGAGGAAGGGTGAAGAAGACATCCTTTTTTTTTTCTACCTTCGTGGTTGTTCCTGCTAAGCCCCTGCCTTTTTTTTTTTTTTTTTTTTTTAAAGAATGTTAATTAGATTTTTATAATTTTCCTGAGACTAAAAAAATTATATATATTTTTAACACCGGGTTAATAGCTTGCTCTGATGAGCACTTGCTGTGATCATTATGTATTTGTCTGATTGTGGGGGTTTAGGGAGATGTAAGAACATAAGATTGCAAAGGGGTTGCTGGGTATGGAAGGGAAATTAGAGCCAGAGAGATTTTTTAATTAAATGTAACATTTGCATAAATGCTACACATTATTATTATTATTATTATTATTATTATTATTATTACCAAAATACCATGACGTTTGCCCAGAAAATGCTTTTTTAAAAATGTGCGGTAAATTCTCCTGCCTTACCTCTGGAGTATTCCTCAGGAACCTCTGCAACTGGGACCAGAATAAACTGCTTACTGAAGATGAATAAATAAGTTGAATACGTGCTTTTATAAGCTGAATATATGCAGCACGGTGTCTCAGTGGTCGCCTCGCTCCTCCAGAGTTGGTGGTTCGAATTTTGCCTCTGGTCTTTGTGCATGGAGTTTACATGATCTCCGTGTGCATTGTGGGTTTCTGGTGTTTACTCTAGTTTTCTCCTGTAGTCCAAAGACATTTATTGATTCCAAAATCCAGGCATCCATTTCCAACCTGTCTGTACACTGTAGTGTATTATAGGGTGTGTGCCATCGTTTGTGTGTACGTTCAATAGGTTGGCATCTCATCCTGGGTGTTCCCTACTTTGTGCCGTACATTTATTGGGGTCTAAGGGTCTTCAGGCCACCTGTGGAAAGAAAAGCACAAACTTTATGTGTTTTTTTTTTTTCTACTCCATGTGTATGAAGGTGTTTTTCTCTTAGTGTCCTAATGTAATACACTTCATTCATCGATTTTTGTGCATCATGACATCAATCCGATAATCAGTAGTGTTCTGTGGACTCCTGCCAGAAATGATTAGGATTCTAGAGGTAATACAGGATATACAATAGCAGAATCTGTGAACTGGGAATGTTGACACATGTGACACAGACTTCATTATATTTATTTCGGAAAATCTATCTAGGAACCTCTGTAGTCCAACTAGGGAGTGTGGAGGCCAGTGGTGACCATTGTATATATTTCTATGTAAAATGCGACAGTTAAAATAAAAGTAGTAGTGGTAGCAGAAAGAAAAGATTTACTGTGCAAAAGTCTTGACACCCCCCCCTCATTTTTTAGTATTTTACCTCCAGACTTTCTTGTATTTTTCTGAAAGACTTGTTTTTTGTCCTTATTATTGGCGTTTATTCTCAGTCCAGTCCCTGTACCTGACCAGTCAGCCACACAGCGACCTATGAATCATTCCAGTTTAGAAATCCATCTAACTTAAGGCATGAACCAGTGAGAAACAGGTGCAGATGATGACAGATGATCAGGACGGTAATTAATATAAAATAATACACTTCTGAATGCTGAGTGGTTGGAAGAGACGGTGCTGCTGTTGTTGTTACATAAACAACCATTTTTAAAATCGTACCTTTATGGTAAAACACAAATAAAACATTTTGTTTTATTTATTTTACATTTCTGATCTGGTCATACTGTACTTTCTGTAAGTAAGTGAAAAGGGAAGACACATGGTTCATACCCTCTCACATATACACATATGTATACAGTATAATATATATGTTCTTATATGAATGTGTATATGATGCATGTATCCTTTTTTTTTACTCTTTTAGATACCCAGGTTTTTTTGCATTTGTTTCTCTGATGCTGGGGAAAAAAAAATCATATTCCCTGCATGTTTAAAACATGAAACATCGATAATCTGGACCAAGGTTTGGGTTTCACTCGTTTATTATTCTCAATCAGTCACCCTCACTTTCTTATTGATAATTGAATTAATGCTGCCAGACGGTATTACAGACATAAATACATCGTGTCATGCATTGACTTTTTTAAAATTTATTTTCTTCAATAATTTCACAGCTCATTTTTATTTATTTATTTTTTTAAACGCAAGACTTCATCTCACTCCAAACAAGTTTTGTGTCTTGTATCGTTTATTTATAGCGGAATTATTACAATGAAAGCTTATTATGACAAATACGTAATTCGGCGTAATTTGTCATGTACCTAATTTGCTGAATAAATGAGAGGTTTCTGTACGCCGAGCGAAGACACATGGACCGGAGTATAATTGCGTTCCTTTATTCTTGTCCTGTTGACTCGTGATTCTCTGATTCTCCCTTCAACACGTGAGGACTAAATAAATCAGTGTGTTTTTGTCTGCGAGCCGGAATCCGGGATCCGAGCATCCGCTGAGCATGTGTGCATGCATGCTTGTGCGTGCTCACACACACATACACACATAGGCAGGCACACATAGACATATGCATGCTCACAGAGTCGAGGAAATACATCAGCCAGAGACGTGCACACATACTCCGAGCCGTTTAGCTCTACAAATGGATAAAAAGATGAACGCATTCATGATGCATGAGCTGGTTTTCTCCCTGATCTGTCTCTGTCTGACAGATTCCTTATTTGTGTGTTCCCTTTTTTTTTTTTTTTTCTTCAATGCCTGTCTGCCTTTTTTTGCTCAAACACACCTGTCTGTCTGTACTTCTTCAAAACAGCATCTTTGTGTCTCTCTTTCTACGCTGACATCCATGCATCATGAGGACACGGCAAGAAGCTGTAATCTACACATGGCTTCTCAGTGCACGATTAAACATGATTGTGTGTTTATGTTGCAAATGAAAGAGCATAGATCTATGATTAGAGATGGAGGCGTTCAAGTCAAACTGGGACTTTTGATTGCGCAGAATAACAGAAGACAGTTATGTATAAAAAAAAAAACTCACTTTATTTCTTTATACAGTATAATCCCCTGCTACACTAATGCACTTATCTTAATGCTGAGCTCCCAGGAACTCCTTTAACACCCCAAACATGTGGAAATGGCTTTAAGTGAGGTCAGGACTGTACACGGATGTGGCAATAACTCCCAGCTGAGTTCCCGTAATGTGCAAGTGGTTTTTGTGAATGATTGTGTGTGCAGTTCCAACAGACAGATGTGTCTCTTTTGTAAGTTTGCGACTGGTTATCCTTCGATTTTCAAGCATCAGGCGTTCCACTAGCTGAATGTTCCTAAAAAAAAGACTGCAGTGGGCTCTGGGATGGGCTTTTTTAAAATGTTGGCATCATTCAACTGTTTTACTGCGGCTAAGAGTCTCATTTCCGGGGTTTTTGAGTTTTATGCTTGCATTCGTAAAAAAATTCCGCGCAAGTCCCAGTTTCACTTGAACGCCACTTGTATTCATAATGATGTCTACTATTTTGGATGAATGCTGATAAACTGAGCCATAAGAAGCAGAATGGTATTAAATACAGTAGCTTGAGCTGTTGGGTAAATGGACAGCGTTTGACATTTTATACTATATTGGATGTTGAAAAATGACTTGTTTTACCTGAAATACTGAAATAAAAATGTCACCAGAGCTGTTCCTGAACTTTTACTTACCCAGCTTTGGTAAAACTCTTTGGCAAGATTCGTATTTCTTGTCACCATTTTTGTTGTCCGCCTACCTCAATGTTATGTGTTATGTGAGATGCGTTTCCGCGCACCATGGATGTAAAGAGTTCTTATTGCATTTTGATAGTTTTTATGGACATAAAGTAAAGTATAAAGCAGACATAAAAGTTCATGTTCCTAATAAATAAAACACCAAGTTAATGTATCTTCACCACAAAGTAAATGTCTAGTATTTTTTTTTTAATCCCTAAGTGATGGACTGCATACGTCTTTCCACCTCTGGATAAAGACTCTATGCCGACCTTTACATTTACAACCTCATTCATATAATTGTAAAAGACATTACTGCCCATTTTTAAAGAATTTTATGGACATTAACAGCATTCTCGCTTTCATTATTAATATTAATAACACCATCCATATCGTTCCATATGAAGGGGTGGGGGGGGGGGGGAGGGAAGGTGTTTAGGACTTTCCTGCGCACACAAATTCTGTTTTAAGCCACTGAAAACAAACTTTTTAGAAGGACATTTCCAAACTCAGTTTTCAGGGTTAAAATATGGACTGCAAAAACTTTGTTCATTTTCTACTGGGCAAAGCATCGTGAAACCTCCATAGGTTATGTACAGGAAACAGAAATGAGTAGTTACCTTTGAGTCTTTTGGTCCGAATCATTCGTTCTTTTGTCACGTGACTCTAATAGATGCTATGCATTGCAATACACAGGAAACAGAATTGAACGGTTCTCAACGAGTCTTCTAGTCCCGAGTCGTTCGTTCTTTTGTCACGTGACTCCTATAGACGCTATGCAGTGCAAAAGATTCAAAAGAACGAACGACTCGGACTAGAAGATATGAGAGGTGAGCTGCTCATTCTGATTATCATAATATGTCCTTAGCTGCGTTGTAATATTTTCATTACTGGAACTATAGCCAAAATTTGTGTATGCAGACGCATTGCGGGTCTGTTTATTGAAAATGTAACATTTTATTTTATTTCTGATCAAAAGAACGAAATGATCTAAATGACTCAAAAAAAGATTTGTTAATTTTGATGAACGGGATTCAAAGAAACGAGTCACTAAAATGTACAACAATAGTAATATGAAATATGTGCATACTGTAGGTGGCGTAATGGTTAGCACTGTGGCCTTGCACTTACAGGGTCGAGGGTTTGATTCCCGCCTCAGGTCTGTGTGCGTGGAGTTCATACAGTATGTTCTTATCTTCCTGTGCTTGTTGGGTTTCCTCCAGGTGTTCCAATTTCCTCCTACAGTCCAAAGGTTAATTGGCGTTCCCAAATTGCCTATTGTATGTGAATGAGTGTGTGTAAACTGCAATGGATTGGCACCCTGTCCACGGTGCACCCCGCCTCATGTCACCTGGGATAGCCTTCAGGTCCCCATGGCCCTGTATACAGGATAAAGTTTTATAGAAGATGAATGAATGAATGAATTAACAATACCTGTGTACATGTTGACTAGACATTTGTGCAATCATCTGAGATAAAATTTAATACTAACAAACAGTAATGATCATCGATTCATTCACTCGCTTATTGTCATATCGGAATCGTGAATTTGTTTTTATTAGGTCATTGGGACATTATTGAAACTTTACATCTAAAGGCAAACTGACTGCATTTAACTCTGGGTTTGTTCAACTTTCTCCTTACGCAACATGATTCTGCAGGCAGAAAGCCAGGCCAGGGTCATACAGGAGCCTAAATAAACCATTTTCCCGATGTTTTGGTAAAATGTATTTCTGTTTTCTTAAAGTGGAGATGTCAGAGGGTATTATTGGCAGACTTTTTTTTTGGCTGGTTTAGCCTCAGGGAATAAAGTAAAAAACTTCTAAGGCAATTGAAAAGTTATACTTGGTCTCGTTCATCCATTTCCTATATCCGCACGGCGCTGATTATTTCCTCTCTCTACCAGTCAGAGACATTGAAAGTAACGTACCACCTTAATCACAATTCCCTGCTTCAGTGTGCATCATTTCTAAGGGAGATAAAACTTGAATAAAGTCAGCGAGGGAGAACGCTCGTCCGCTTGTCTTTATTTGGCCGGAGTTCCACTAGCCTACAGGGAGATGGCCCACTTTTTTAAAGCCACACTCGGCCAATCACAGGTGTGGCACGGCAGTGCGGGCAGTACGCTACACTCCCACACTGTTACTGATGCCGCTCTGATGTCGGGCCAATCGCTGCTGGCTGCAGGATGAGCAGGATGAGCAGGATGGAAATTTTTACTTTTCTTGGTATTAAAAGGAGTCCAAACGTCTGGGCCCGTTCCCAAGAACTGCTTTTATTTAATCAGCCATGGAAAAAAATATATATACTGTAACAATCGGCCAATTCTATTTCTTAAATTAAACGACATTGTTTTTCACTAATTAAATTGAGAAAAGTTTAGACTCATTTTAATAAGTTGGTGAAAGCATAACTGACATTATTACAGTGTGATACATTAATATATCCTGGAACATAAAACAAGTTAGTTCCTGTTCTCACTTACAGTATGATGTAGCGGCTATAAACAGTCATTTCCTCACCAAATAACACCAATCCACCCAAATAAATACCTCATATTTTCTAAATCCCTACCCACCTCCTTCCAAGACACATGAAGTTGAGTCTATTTGTCTTTTCTAACTACATAAATCCACAGCCATTTCCATACACAACCTCATGGATGTCCAGGCTAGTGTTATGATGATTGACAGATGTCCCTCCCGCCCAGAAAGCATGGCCTATTTTTTTACTCCCTTAGCTCCAGGCCAAGGCGGCACGTGACTTAGTGGTTGGCACTGTCAGCTTGCACTTCCAGGTTCCAGGTTGAACTCCCTTCTCGGGTCTGAGTGTATGGATTTTCCATGTTCTCCCCCATGCTTGGTGGGTTTCCTCTGGGTTCTCTGGTTTCCTCCAACAGTACAAAGTCATGCAGATTAGGCGAATTGGTTTTCCAAAAATTGCCCTTAGTATGTGAATATGTGTGTGCCCATCCAGGGTGTATGTACCCTGCCTCGTGCCCTAGGTCTCCTGGGATAGGCTCCAGGCTCCCTGTGAGTGACTGAGCTCCAGGCCATGGATAGATGTGGCCTTCTTCAGGATTTAAACATGCAATAAGTCTTTTAGGAGTATCCGCATGGTGGTGTAGTGGTTAGCCCTGTGGCCCCACACTTCCGGGGTCAAGGGTTTGATTCCTCATGTTTGTAGTTTGTATGATTTCCCTATGCTTAGTGGGTTTCCCTCCAGTGCTCCAGTTTCCTCTCGCCTTGTGCCCTATGTCTCCTGGGATAGGCTCCAGGCCCCATGTCACCCTGTATACGGGATAAAGCAGTATATAAAATGAATGAATGAAAAATACCTGTGTACATGTTGACTAAACCTTAGTCCAATCACTTATTGTCGTATCAGCTGAATTTCTTTTTATTTTTATTGAAACATTACATCTAAATAAACTGACTGCATGGATAGATGTGGCGTCTTCAGGATTCAAACATGCAATAAGACTTTTAGGAGTGGAGACATAAATGCTCACAGAAAACTTTCCCACATCATGAAATATTAAATGCATCTAAGTTAAATTAGTGTTTTTTAGAGCAATGTGCTTCATTAATATAAACCTGTTATCAGATGCGTTGTCATAGACATTAACTCAACAACTTCCGACCAATCAGAATTCACAATTCCACAAAGATATTGTATATCGAACGACAGAGATGTAAATATTGTCAAGGTTTTGTATTAATCAAAATTATTATTATTATTATTATTTATTTATTTTTTATAAGTACTCTATGTTGCAGAACCATGATCTTTTGGTCACCTTGGCCATGAATCCACAAGCCTGATTAAATCCAACGCGGTCACAAGGACATAGAATCCGCCTCCCCCCCCCCCCCTTTTCCTCTACGCTTGCTTATTCTCTCTCTCTCTCTCTCTCTCTCTCTCTCTCTTTGTGATGCCCAGATGCGCAGTATCACTCTGACCTTCTCTCTGTCCGTTCAGGATAGGTTTTATATCCGTAATAAGCGCTAGCGTGTTCCTGGTCAGCCTCCTGTCCTCTATTTCCTCTATTTTATTCTCCCGTTCTCCTTTCTCTCGATGTCCTGGTGACACTGAACCTCTGTCCTCTTAGCTTTTTATTTCTTTTCAAAAATACCTCAGAGAACTTTTTTCTTCTTCTTCTTCTTTTTTTTTTTTTCCCTCCTTCACTTTCAGATCGGTCCGTTGTAAATCCAGGCACGTCTCATGGATGTTATGAAAAAGCTTCTATGATGTTATCTTTTTCTTCTTTTTCTTTCGGTATCTTTCAAAAATCTTTTTTTTTTTTCGTTACTATTAGCGTTTAAATGCTAGTCTTTACCCGGCGAGGTGCAGAGATGAGCAATTTCCCTCCTCTTTCTCCGCGTGGTTTTGTTGGTGGCCTGTAGTTTAAATAACAGCACGGATGCCGGGGAGAGGACTAAACGCGTGAGATAGCTTGGCTGTGATTTATTGTCTCGTCCGTTCCTCTGTTTTTGCTCTTTGTTACGGCTGAACTCTGACCTCATCCTACACACACACACACACACACACGTTAACACACACTTCTGGAACGGTTAATCTCAGTGGACGGTTTAGCTGTAAATACATTTTTGCAAAAAAGGCTGCAAGGCCACACATGCACAGGCACACACACACACACACACACACACACACACACACACACAAACTCCTATATACAGTACACACACATAGGCAGACTTAGAATGAAAAAAAAAGATAAAACCAGATGCAGTGATAGTTATAATGTGTTGGGTTGAATTATGTTCTGTCTTACGGAGACTAACTTTTTATCATCTACTTTATTATCTAAACCAGACCTCAGGCTTAACTTCAGAAACTCAAATAAGGTCATCAGCATATATTCAGATTGTGCGTATGTTTTATGAAAAAAAAAAAAAACTATTATTATTATTATTGGCAGCATGGTGGTGTAGTGGTTAGCACTGTTGCCTTGCTCCACCAGGGTTAAGGGTTCGATTCCCACGTTGGGTCTGTGTGAGTGGAGTTTGCATGTTCTTGCATTCATGGTGGGTTTCCTCCATGCACTCGGTTTTCTTCCCACAGTCCAAAGACGTGCAGGTTGACTGGTGTTCCCCGTAGTGTGTGTGCGTCTTGCAACGAATTGGGTGCCTATCCAGGGTGTACTATACCTCTTGCCTGAAGTCTCCTGGTATAGGCTGCAGGCTCCCCACGACCCTGTACAGGATAAGTTTTATAGAAAATGCATTATTATTATTATTATTATTATTTTATTATATATAATTATATATTATTATCTTTTATTTAAAAACACCTTTATGTATTTTTATTAGTAGTAATAGTACATATATGCATTAGGTATAGTGATGATATGCATTCATGATTTTAAATGTACCTATTAATGGATAAAATTGATCATTTGTTCATTCTTTCATCCATTAGAATAATGAATATCCTGTGTAGGGTCTCAGGTGATCAAGGGTGTACATGCTCTGGATGGGGTGCCAACCCATTGCAGGGCACAAACACACACACACACACACACACACACACACGCACACACACATACACACACACACATGCACCCAATCATACACTATGTCAAATACAATTTGAAAACACCAATCAGTCTACACTGCAAGTCCCTTAAGCATAATGTAATTTTATTTTACAAAAACATTTCATATTAAGAATGTCAATTTCTTTGTAACCACACAGAGAGTCATTTCACCCACTCATGATGAACTTGTGTTAACACATCTGGTATAAAGCATGTACAGTAATTGCACTTGGAATAATAATATTTGTGCTCTATCTTAATCTGGAAGCCTGTGGCCGTCCAGTGCATATGAACCTAATATGAATCATTTTCGTAGCCATTTTTTTTTTTCCTAAAATGTGTTAATTTTACCTACATATGGAGACTTTAAGTACACCCTCCATCCAAAGACCGCTTCATCCTCCAAATCACAGCACGCTCCTTCAGCACCCCACCCCGAGAGACTTCAGGGTTTTCATCTGGATTATCTCATGCTTCTTTTTTTAGGTTACAAATAGCACATTCCTTTACCTCCCTCCCTTCTTTTTAGCGCATGAGCAAGACAAAGATCCTAATCAGACCTGAGTGTAATAGCAGAGAGAGAGAGAGAGAGAGAGAGAAAGAGAAAGAGAGAAAGCAAGAGATAGAGATCACACACTCAGACAGGACAGCAGAGAGGAAGTGAAGAGAGAGGACAGGAGAAACAGATGGATGAATCAGCTCGGCCATAAGTAGAAAGTCTCATATAGAGGAAGATACAGGAAATGAGAAAAGATGAGAAGATGAAAGAGGGGCATACCGTGATAAGGCAGGGAAAGAAAACAAGACGGGAAAACAAGAGTGGGGAAAAGAAAAGAAAAGAAAAAAAAAGACAATATAGACTGACCAACCACTTGGAACACCTGTTTATTTATGCGGCTATCACATCAGTCTATCAGTGATGTCTGTGCAATGCAGAAAATTGTAGCGAGGGAGGTCAAGAGATTCAGTAAATGTGCACATTAGTTACCAGAAGGAGGAAAAAGGTAAAAGTGTCACGCAGGTCTGAGTATTTTAACATACGATTCTAACATGCTGAACACATGAGTTGTGAACTGTTATGCATTTCATTGTGTTTCACATCAATAATATATATATTTTTAAATACAGGCTTACAATATAATTGGTGCATCCTTTATTCTTATTGCATACTCTATATTTGCAGTATGCCTACTGTATGTTTAGACTAATTGCATGATGCAAAGTGGGCATTGGTGGCTCAATGGTACTGTACGTTTCTCGCCTGCCATGCGGGTTCAATTTCTACCCAAAGCCAAAACTCCATCAAAATTATCATTTTTTTCATCTGCGTTTCATCTGCATTTTTTTTATTTTCATTTCAAGATGAATCTCCAACCCCTACAGCACAATTAGATATGAAACCTTACATTTTTAACAAAGTTAAACTATTTGTTTTAGCATCTGAAAAGCCACAGATCCTTCGGAATAAAACTACAAGTATGACATTATGGCTACTTCCATTGCCGTAAAGGTGGTCTCTTTTTTTATCCATAAATCTGATGCTCAAACTTCTAGCTGTAATGTTCTTTGTCTTATGCAGCGTTTGCTCCTCTCTGTCCAGCCAAGTCTAAACCAACCAATAAAATAAATAATGAATAAGACCTGTCTTAAATATTGTAAATAAATGGCCTTAAAAGGTTTTATGTCTTGTAATGCCTACACTGCTTCAAGAACTTGTAAAGCATCTGAACATAGCCAGTGAATTATACATTTATTTATAATTAGCATTATTAATTTATATTTTCATTCTGGTAAAATAAAAGAGGGAATGTTTTAGATTTTTGGAGGAAACAAATCTCTACCCGACTTACACATTCGTGTCATTAACAGTATCACATTCAATTGTTTTTAAAATACTGTTTAGCAGTAACTCCATTGGAAAGATAGACAGATTTTTATTTGTATGTATCAATCAATCAATCAAACAATCAATCAATCAAACAATCAATTAATTATATTTTGGAATACTTGTAGTTTTATACAAAAGGCTACGACACTGGGTTACTGATCGGCGGGTCGGCGGTTCGAGCCCCAGCTCCACCAGATTGAGGTTGTTGTGCCCTTGATCAAGGCCCTTAACCCTATCTGTATCATGGCTGACCCTGCACTCTGTCCCCAGTTACACTAGGAAATGCGAAGACAGAATTTCACTGTGCAGTAATGTATATGTGTCAAATAAAGGCTAAGCTTAACTTGAAAAAACTTATTTCGCTGAATTGATGGCAAAAATGAAACAGTACCTGCACAGTATCGATATTAAATCATATCAATATAAATGATGTTGTTTCTCCTTACAAAAGTACCACATTAGCTATATAGGCATTTCCATTTCCTTTTCTTATTATAGAAGGAAGTGTAATATAGGAGTCTGTATGGTCAACAGCTCCGGGCTCTTCTCAAGCAGCTGTCACACTCATTTGTCTCCCACTGATCTTCTCATCCTTTCGTTCTTCTAGCTCTCTTCACACCACTTCATCATGGCCCAGAAGCTTCCGACACATCCCAAAGTCTTTCCCTCTCTCTCTCTTTTTCTTTCTCTCTCTTTCTCTTGCATGCTCTTCGCCAAAATATGCAGAATTTGACTGCAAAACGAGATAAATCTATTTTATGAAAATGACAAAAATTTGTTCTTTTTAAAATGGATAAGGATACATTTTGTGCATGGTTTCTTTTGGTGACAGATGTTAAAAATAAATAAATAAATAAATAAATAAATCTCACAAATTATTTCACAATTGTTTTGGTTTATATTAGTGTCACACAGATTTTGCAAAATGCTATAAATCTACAGTTATGTCAAAATGTATAAATCTGCCTGCAGCTGTGTTTGTACTAATATAACTGTGCAATTTAGTATAAATAATATGGTTTAATTTCAAACAAACAAACAAACAAACAAACAAACAAGCATGAATAAATACAGTACATTCTCTTTTTTACAGACAATGGGAATACTTTTAAATTCAACCAACAAAATTAATCAATTAATCAGGTAAAACATTTTCATTAAGCTTTTTTCATTACCAAGCTTGTAAAAGATGACAAGAAACATTTAAAACCATACAAACAGTTGACATCGTCTTATCATAATAGTCGAAGAATGTTGTGGAAACTTCAATGTCATTGACGAAGTGTAAACGAAAGTTTTCCAAAAAGCCATTGAACGAATTAATGCAATCACAGCAGCTGCTATTTTGCCCAGTCATTAGATTCACTTTAGGGATCATGTGACAAAAAGAAGGGATATGATTGGCTGTTTATTGAACATACCTTACTTTTGCTTTGTAATGTTTTAATTATTGTAAACGCATACATTTAAAGCTTCGAAAAGTAGAATATTTAGGCGTTTTTTGAACTAAAAGTGTTGTTATAGACAAGCTTGCGTTCGAGAGGAAAATAATCTCTTAGGTTGAGTGAAAGTCTGGAAAATGGGATTTATCTTATTTTGCAGTGAAACCGTTTATATCGTTACATTATGGTCATCATATCACATTCTAATCACTGTTGCTTTATCTTGAATATGATTAGTCTTCATTGATTAAGTTTCTGTTTATTAATGGCAGCTCTGGGAGTAGTTCAGTGAACACACAGGTTTATATTAATAAGCGCTCGTTCTAATATGGTGAGTGCATTATACAGTGCGAGCCTGATAATGTACATTATTTGAAAAATGTGGTGTTCTTTAGCAAAAAATGTTTCTGTTTTAATTTAATTGAACTTTGAAAATGGAAGGAGTGTCCATTGTCAGGATTTTGTTTTGCACCACGAGACAGAGGACGTTTATTTGGAATTATGAACAGAGAGAGAGAGAGATGTAAGATTAAGCCTTGATCATGAGATCAGCATCAGTTCGAGTAATAAGATATGCGAAGATTAACCAAGGGAAGAAGTTTGGCTCGACTTAGGGGGTGTTTCTAATTTGCATATTCATAGGGTGGATTTTATGGATTTGCATATTTATAGACTTGGCATTATTAGGGATTTCTTGATGAGGTGAAATATGTAGAAACTTGGAAAAGAACTCTTTTCTTTGGGGAGGGGGACATTTTTATTAGTACATGATGTTTCACAGTGAACTTTCTGTCTCGGTGTCGGCCACGTGAGTCTGCCACGTGACCGCCGAATATCACACGGCGTGAAAGGGAAAGACAAAAACTCTCTTTCTGCGCGGGAGACTTTTATCAGCGCTGAATACGACGGTTGGCGTAGGCAGAGCAGGTGTAATTAGGCTTAGTTAATTAGCTGTTGGACGAACAGAGGAAATGTTAATTATTTAAAAAAAGTCTGCAGTCTTCATGAAAAATGTTAATTATTAAAAAAGAGAGGGGTATAACGCTCTCGTTTCGTTTTAATTATGCGTGTGTGTGTCTGAGTCTCTGTGTGTGAGCAAGCAAGCATGTGCATGTGTGTGTGTGTGTTCGAGCAAGCGTATGTGTGTGTGTGTGTGTGTGTGTGCGCGTGTGTTACTATTCTGAAGTCTCTGTCCAGTGATGAGTTCTCCACCCAGAGGTGCGCTTTGAGCATCTGAAATGACTGGATCAGCAGACTGTCTGATTTTCTGCCAGAGCGAAACAAGAGACTTGTTTTCTTTTTGCCTCACACACACACACACACACACACACACACACACATGCACACACTGCCAGCAACAAGCAGGGATAAAAGCCATCTTGCATTCTCTTTCAAATTTTGTGTAATAACAAATCTAATAGATGTATTATTCATTTTCGCTGCCACACTCGAGACAACAGGGTGACTTATAGATATACAGTACAAGATATAGTGTGTATGTGTGTGTGTGTGTGTATCTGTATTGCCTTTTCAGACCTTCCTGAGTGAAAGAAGGTGTCTCTTGTTAAGCTGAATCTAGGACACATCCACGTCTCCACGTGAGCTTTTAAACTTGCCGTAATTTACGCGCGGATCCCGTAACAGCTGTATACCGTATACAGTATCTGTCTGTTTCACCGGATCACTTTCTTTCCATCTTTCTTCTTTCTCTGTCATACTTCATAGATGCTCTCACTTCCAGGGGAGTAATTGTAGAGCCGGAACTAAACCGCGACGTTCTAACACATGATTGTCTCTTGATAGAAGACTACAATGCGATATTTAACTATGCTTTAGGAAGCGAGGATGGAGGGATCGATAGCGGGATGGGAGAGCCTTTGATGACTAGGATTAGGGAAAAGAACATGCAGGGGGAGATAGATGGATAGCGTGCTCCTGAACTGCATTACTTTTTTTTTTTATCCTTTTTATCCTGTGTGCATTAAAGCTGCTTGGTTTGTCATATTTGTGACGAGCTTTAAAATGAATTAAGAGGTAATGAATAAATTAAAACAACAAATTGAGAGTCATTTTGATTCGGGAAAAGTGCTCGATCAAATATCTCCCTTTCACACAGCTGTAATTAGTATATCTGCCAGTTTGGATTGTCTGTGTTGATATAAATGCCACCCCATGAGTGTGCTCTAGGTGATTTCATTTCCTCCCACTGAAAGTTTTGCTCATTGAAATATTACTTACAAAACAACCAGTGACAGTAAATTCAATTTAAAAATGATACCTTAAATGCGAACTAGACATTAAAGTCTAGCCGTCTTCTGCATACATGAGCTCACAGACATCTATGATGAACTAGCGCCACTGTGATTGACGGGCGAGCGTACGCCATACTCTCCACCCCCTCTGTCATAAACGGTTGAGGCATCCTCAGGGTTTGATGTTAAGGTGAGCACTTTTCTGTTGCGCCACTCAAAAGCCGAAACGAGAAACGTTTTCATTTTGAAATTTGATTTACGATCAAGTTGCAGTTTTGCAAATTTGCTTCTACACTTATTAAAGTTTAAGTTGATGCAAAGTTAAAATATTTGCAGCTAGAAACTGTTAATTGTGGAGAAGTTTATAAAAATTTAAAGTAAAAATTTTGCCTTTAAATACAAATTTATTGACAAGGGGTGTCCAAGTCAAACTGGGACCTATCCTTACCCTAACCCTAACCCTGATTACACAGAATAACAGAACACAGCTATAAAAATAAAAGCTCCCTTTAAGCCTGTATATAATCCCCTTCTACACTAATGCACTTATCTCAGAGTTTCACTGGCGCTTGGATACCATCAAGGTAGAACATCTTATCAGTACACCAGAGCCATGATCGGAACATCTGCTTCAATTCTGAAACCCTGACCTCCCAGGAACTCCTTTAATGACCAAAAATTGAGGTCAGGACTGTACGGGGCGTGTGGCAATAACTCCCAGCTGAGTTCCTGAAACGTGCAAGTGGTGTTGGTGAATGATTGTGTGTACAGTTCCCACAGACAGATGCGTCTCCTGCTTCCACAACCTGATGACAAGTTGTCCATCCATGTTCAAGGCTCAGGAGATCCACACGCTGAATGTTCACAGGAACGACTGCATTGGGCTCTAATCCACCCCGGCCGGGATTGTTATTCACAGACTTATGGCTTTCTTTAAAACATTTACACCGTCCAGATGTTTTACTGTAGGTGAGAGTCTCATAACCGTACTGAGCTTGAATTTTGTACAGTTCTCACGGTCAGATGCATCTTTTCCTTCCGCAAGTTGGTAAAATGGTATCAACGATTTTCAAGGATCATGTGTTCCACTTGCTGAATGTTCACGGGAACGTCAATGTAAAAATGCTAAAAAATAACAATTAAGTTGAGGGACAGAGTTAGCAGGTCCTGCGAAATGAACCCGCTCCCACAACAATAATAATTTCACCAAATCATTTTATGTACCACAGAGTTCCTCTGACAATCCAATACTGTACATCTCATGTTACGATTTTTTTTATTTATTTATTTTTTTTTTAAGAAAGAGAGAAACAGCTCGTTATTACTTTTGGGCCTCAGTGGAACATTAATTAATTTTTGTGCGGACTGTGTCTATTTAAAAGAGATGATTTGTCAAAGTATAATTTTAACAGCCTGAGGTTTGCCGTGTGCGAGTGAATAATTAATGTAGTAATAGGAACGGCCACGGGTAGCTACAGTACACCTGTTTTTTACTTTATTGTTACATCAGAAAGAAAAACAATAAAAACCTCATAAGAATAATAAATAATCAAATCCTAATTATTGAGAATTCCCTGTTAAGCGTTATTGAGATATACTGTAGAGGCTCGCGTTGTGCGTATCATACGCCCACGGAGACAATCAGCATTTACATACTCATTCGAACATTTTAATCAGGTTTGTAGCTCTGACCTCCTGTCTGTCTGTCTCACTTTATTAATACAAGACCTGGGGGATCATTCAGAACTTTATACATCTCAGCTTGTTTGGCAGGCTTGTGCACGTTCATAAAAAGAGTATAAAAGGTGATGAAGAATGTATAGAAATAAAGTTAGGCAAATCCATAGTCCATCTGGAAATGATTTATTCATCTGGCACGCATTTATCATACATTTACAGTTTTGATGAAATATTTTCCACGAGCATAAAAATGAGTGCATAAGACCAACTTCATAGGAAATCTGAGGATTTTAGCTAACACCATTTGGTGTTTAAACCCAGAGATCAGAGCTGTAATCCTGCACATTAGACCACTTGGATATGATGATAACAATTGGGATTCTGAATAAATATCCATACTATAAGCTAACATTTTCAAAGGGACTGTAAATCACTTTGCCATATGGTCTTCTCTCATAATTGGACGTTTTTTTCTTTAAAAACAGAAATGATGCTCCTGAGTTTTTCAAATTCTTATATTTTAAATTTCCAATGCTTACTATTTTATCACTGTTTTGCACTCACTCATCGTCTTTACTGTTTTATCCTGCCATGGGGGTGTGCGGGTCTTTCCCAAGAACATTAAGGCATGAAGTGGGGTACATCCTGGACAGGGTGCCAATCCATCGCAGGACACACACACACACACACACACACCAGGCAATTTGGGAACACCAATCAGCCTAATCTGCCTAATCTGAAATCGGAGTACCCGAAGAAAACCCACCAAGCACGGGGAGAACATGAAAAAAAAAAAAAACATCAGACAATACACTGATCAGCAATAACATTATGACCACCTGCCTAATAATGGGTAGGTCCCCCATTTGCCACCATAACACTGATGCACTATTTGTTCCAACACCTTTCTATCACACCCAGCATTAACCTGCAGTAGCTCTTCTATTGGATCAGACTACACGAGCTAGACCTACCAAGATATTCCAAGGAAGGAAAACCGGTGTACTGGCGACAGGATCATGGGTGGCCAAGACTCAGATGCACATGGAGAGCGATGGCTGGCCTGTGTAGTCCGATCCAATAGAAGTGCTAGTGTAGCTCATATTGATGAATAGTTTAATGCTGGTTGTGATAAAAATGTGTCAGAACACACAGTGCATCACTGTTATGGTGACAAAAAGGGAAACCTATTAAGTATTGGACAGTTGGTCATAATGTTATGGCTGATCAGTGTATCAGTATATCTTTATTGAGGGCATTGGTGCCTCAGTGGTAGGTTTCTCGCCTGCCACGCGTAAGGCCTGGGTTCGATTTCCATCCAAACCTCAGCAACTGGACGCAGTGCCAGTCCCAAGCCAGGTTAAAATAGGAGGGTCGCATCAGGAAGGACATTCGGTGTAAACCTGTCTCAAATTGTTGGGGGAATCAGCGGGAACAGCCAAAAGTCCAACAACAGCCTGTATATCTTATGTCTCTTCTTGTCATATGATAGAAATATAACATCTCTTCATTTTACATATCAGATACCATTTTAGGTAGGTGGTCATAATGTTACAGTATGTTCGATGAGTTTAAATTAAATTCGATGAGCGTTCAAGTCAAAGAAAAACAGAAAAACAGGACAGTTATGAGAGCAAAAACAGCTCGCAGATCGGCGATGCAAGAATTGTATGCAAGAAATAACACACAATGAAGAACAAAGTGCATAATTTTCATAAAACAACATGAGTGATTTTATGCATATCGTATACTGCACCAATTTGCCGTATAATGTTATAATTAGTTTTTAATAATAATACAGTGACATTTACTGCTGTGCAACATTTACAGGTTAGTTCCTGTTATTACTTACGTTATAAATTAAAAAGCAGCTCTTTTTTGTTCTACCGCAAGGAGCATCTCATTTCTCTCTCTCTCTGTCTCCAGAAGTTAATGAGACGAAAATCACAATTAGTTATTTTGAGGAATTTCCTGTGCTGGGAATCCAGGGGTGAGAAAGGTGAAAAAGTTCTTGTGTAAAAGCAGACTGAGAATAAATATGGCAATTTGTTTAAAATTGTAATTCAGAATCCAGGTTTTGTGATTTCCACAAAATACAGGTAGCGTTCGGAAGTTTGCGAACACTTCTCCTCACTAACTGCTATAGTTCGGCGTGTCTGCATATTTATCTTATTTATGCATTATATTTATTTATTTACTCGCTGATATATTTGCATCTGGAGCATGCCGAACAAGAGCAAGCAGCGGTGTCCAACTTTGCACGAGCGCCCGAAGCCAGCCCCCGCCCCCCCACCCCCCACCCTCTCACTCTCTCTCTTGCTCGTTCGCTCACTCGCTCCTTCTCCCAGACCCTGCAGCTGCCAATCATTGGGACTCCCAGCACTGCTATGGAGATATTCGCATAAATTAGCATGTATTTGCATATTTGCCTCACTTGGCTCTCTCAACAAATGGCATTCCTCTCTCTAGATCTCTCTCTCTCTCCGTCTCACACACACATACACATAAGCATTATCCCATGCAGTGTCATTTCTTTTAAAAAACAAGTCTTTTTTTTTTTACCTTATTTTACCCCATTCCATTAAAACATGATCAGAAAAAAAAAAAAAATAACTTATGACTGGACAATCTTTATCAAGTTTTTGATTTTTGCATTCTTTTTGTATTAAACTGATAAAATGTTCATAACTTTCTGTTTATCTTTGGGCTCTAAATGTAGATATTCAGAAGAGTAATTACATCGCCTCCACTTTGTTTGTCTAATTACACTCTTACATACACTCTTTATCCTACTAATATGTATTAACATTGATTATAGCACTGTGGCCTTGCACCTCCAGGTCTGGGTTCGATTGCCGCCTCGGGTCTGTGTGCATGGAGTTTGCATGTTCTCCCCGCTAGCTTGGTGGGTTTCCTCCAGGTACTCTGGTTTCCTCCTACAGTCCAAAGGCATGCAGATTAGACCAACTGGTGTTCCCAAATTGCCCAAAATTGGAATAAATACAACAACAATCACCATTGGCCTCTACGGTCCCTAGTTAGACTACAAAGGTTCCTAGATGGATAGATGGATTGATGGATGTATGGAACATTGATTGCATTGTGATGCGGCTCCCTTAGATATCATGCACTCCTACTTAACAAACAAACAAACAAAAAAAACGGCACCTTTAAACCCACACACTGGGCATACTTCCCAACGCCTAACAGTAATAAACAGTCAGAAAAAGTAAGCTGACCCCGTGACATCAGCATGGGTTTGGACTGGTGCTAATAGGCTGCCTGTTTCTCCTTAGAGTCCGCGTGAAGCAAGGCTAGGCAGACTTAATAAAGCGCTCTCCAACTTCCTGCTTGCTTCTTTTTCCTTTGCTGGATAGAAAATGTACGGTGTCCCGAACGCCGAGCGGGTGTCGAGACGAGCTTTTGGCTGCGAGCGACACTCCTCCACAGGTGAACGCAACGTGGAGAGAAGATGCAGCGGTGCTGGAGCAGCCCACAGCAAGGAGAACAGATTAGCATAAAGTTCAAAGCGGAGAAAGCTAAAAGCGAACCGTCTCCGAAACTAGCTCAGCATTATCATATGAGGCAGAGTGGGTGTTTGTGCGATGGAGCATTAGAACAGTTTGTAACGCTTTTTACCCGGAGATATGAGGTGCTTTTTGGGGGGGCGCGGTGACACAGAGGGTTGGCATATACATACTGTATACGGCGTGAAGTGTAAAGTGAAGCAGATAACGAAGCAAAAGCTTACTCTGATATTTTGAAAGGGATTGTTAATTAACAGACGTTCTCTGATACAGTGAATGAGTAAATGACTACCAGTATTATCCTGTTTTCAACACAAACTCCTGCTTATAAAAGATGAAATCTTATACAGCGTCCTTTTTGGCTAATTAAAATAGCTCTCTGAGCTGTTTCATTCCTACGACTCAGTATGTACACATACTCAGGATTCTCTGGAGGTCCCTACAGCTTACCGAACACAGTCGGCCGGTTATTTTGTGTTTTAGCATTCACACAATGTGAAATCTCCCTGCATGTTTTCTTACGTTTTCTTTATTATTTGTTTTACCCTTAATCGGCTGAAGAACCACAAAGAAAAACACATATTTGTAGAAAATTTTATTTTTTAACATTTTTATGTTTCAATCAATTTCTTTAACTTTATTATTATTATTAATTCATTCGTTCATCTTCTATACCACATAACCTGTACAGGGTTGCAGGAGGGCATGAGCCTATCCCAGTAGACTTTGAACACGAAGGAGGGTTTGCCCTGGACAAGGAGCCAATCCATTACCGGGCACACACACACTCTCATTCACACCCTATTGGCAATTTGGGAACACCAATTAGCCGAATCTGTTGACTGGGGGAGGAAACCCGAGTACCAAGAGGAAACCCACTAAGCACAGGGAGAACATGCAAACTCCACGGACTCAGACACAAGGCAGCAATCGAACCCTCGATCCTGGAGGTGCAAGGTGACATTGCTAACCACTAAGCCACTGTGCCACCCTTATTATTATTATGATATGGTGGCTTAGTGGTTAGCAATGTCTCCTTGCACCTACAGGTCCTGGGTTTGATTCCGCATCAGGTCTACGTGCGTGTTTTCTCTGTGCTTTATGGGTTTTCTCCGGGTTCAAAAACATTCAGATTAGACTAATTGGCATTTCCAAATTGCCTGAAGTGTGTGAACGTTGACCGGAGGTCCTACCACAGTTGTGCAAATGGGAAAATACAATGGTAAATACAATGGTCATCATTGACCTCCACGATCTTTCCTTGGACTAAAGAGGTTCCTGGATGGATGGATTATTATTATATAGACTCTTTGGATGAATTATTACCCTAGATGGGTGACAAATCATATATGGTTTTAAATTTTCAAATTTAAAAAGTAAATAAAGTCTTTAAAAAAGAAGACTTTTCTTAAGAAATTTTAAGTTTCCAACTAGAGAAGTGCATTTTCTGAAGAAAATGTGAGTGGTGCTTGCCGTGGCAAAACTTGGGGGTCATGCTGGCAACATGCTAATCACTCTAGCATCATGTTAGCGACCTTCTAATGATGTTGCTAGCAACATGCTAATATACTTAGCATAATGCTAGCAACATGATAATCAGCTGAACGTCATGCTAGCAACATGCTAATCAGCAAAACGTCATTTTTACCCCCCACCTCTTTACAAGAGTCATACCACCCCATTCCATTGCCACCTCTTTCATGGGTCTACGACGAACGGTACGGGAATAGTTACGCACCAAAATCCTCATTATAAGTCAATGTGGCAAATTTGGGCGCCTCTTCCACCCAGAGGGTAAAACCTATACCTTTGTGCCGGGTATGTTCTGACATGGGTGGAAAACTTCTTCAAATGTGGTGAATTTGAGATTTCTACCAAATTCTCGCTCTGCGCTTCAATCCATCAAATTTGGTCTTAATGTTAAATCTATAGGATTTTTTCTCTATTATATGTCAGTGGGGCAAATTTGGGCACCTCTTGTGCCCCAGGGGTAAAACTTATACCCTTGTGCGGGGTATGTTCTGACACAGGTTGCAAACCTCTTCAAATATGGTAAATTTTACGTTTCTACAAAATTCCCGCTCTGCGCTACAATCCGTCAAAATTGGTCTCAATATTAAGTCTATGGGATTTTTTGGGCTGGTTAATTGCGCCATGCGGGGGCAATTTACCATCGACCCCTTAGAAAAGTCATAGCACCCCATTCCCGAATAAGGTGCATGATTTGACACCTCATTCATGGGATTACGACAAATGGTGCAGGACTAGTTAAGCGCCAAACTTTTGTATGGGAGAAGAAAAAAAAGAGAAGAAGAATAAGCCTGTGAGATAACAATAGCTTCGCGAGCACCACTAACTACTTTAGTTGAGTGTTATATAAAGTTTGGCATCATCTTGAAAATTTCACAAGATTTTCTCTTTTCTCTCAGTTAGGCAGATTATCTAAATTGCTAAATTGCATGGCATCCTTGGATGGCTTGGTGTCCCATTCTGGACAGATTTCCCTCTCGTTTGCCCAGTGTTCCTTGGAGAGGCATCAGATCTGGTTAGTGAAGATAAACAAAATTCTGACCATTGTCTATCAATAAAAACAGGGCACAAAACTGGGCACAAAAAAAAGAAAATCATTTATAATATGGAATCCATGTGAATAAGACTTTTAATCCAATTTTCTTTTTCTCTTTTTTATGTTTGTATTTGCATGCAATTAGCTTAACTACCATCTATTGTCAGAATTGTTGGATGCCTAAATGTACCATAATTGGATAAATAACTACAGTCCTGCGCAAAAGTCTTCAGCCAGCCCACATTTCTTCATCTTTTGAGCCAGACTTACTTGTATTTTTTTTAATATAGAATAGTTCTCCTGGCTTCCTGGAGGACTTTTTTTGGCTCTAAGTTTTGGCAATTTTTTGTTTCTTATTTTCTATTCAATCCCTGTACCTGACCAGTTCCAGAGGAGTGATTTTATTTGTTAAGCCACATAGTCACCTATGAATCATTCATGCATTAACAAACAACATCTAACATAAGGCATGAACCAGTGAGAAACAGATGCAGATGATCAGGACGGTGATTAGTATACTGGTGATGCTGAATGCTGAGTGGTTGGAACAGACGAGAGGGGAAATGAGGTCGCTGCTGAGGTTGTTACATAAATGACCATTTTTTAAATTGCATCTTTGCAGCCTGCTACAGTAAAACATTTCTTCCTATTTTCTTTAATTTAATCTCCATCATGTAATATGAATAAATGGGGGGTGGCTTTTGCACAGCACTATTAATAAATACATAAATAAATAATATTGCACATACTGTATGTTAACACATGCTGCTTTGTATGATGTTTTACACTGTTGAAATAATTTTACATCAGGCAAGCAGTGTCTGCTTGACTTGATCTTGAAGGGATGTTAAATTTCCCTTCAAATAAGGGAATGTGTGGATGTGTGTGGATCTGATGTTTGATGTTCAAGCGAATGATCCTACAGTAATTCAACACATCCTCATATACACATTGACTTCTCTTAAATTGGGATGCCAGGGTTCAAGGGACTTGTGAATTCCATCTAGACCTCAGGGCGTGAACCCTACTTATGCATTTCAGTAAGCAAACCTTCTCTCTTTTGTCCGCTACTTTAGAGAACAATGACCCGTCCGGATATCCTTTTACCGACTATGGCTTCTTTGTTCAGAATGGTCGAACAATTTGTGCAAACGGTCTTACATAAGGCTTATTTGCATTTTAACAGTCAATAAAACACATTTTTTTCCCAAATGTTTTCAACATAATCACTAACACAGTAAATGTCTTGTACGTTAAAAATGTTGCAATATACAAAATATTTATTTTCTCTGACATTTGAGAACAAGGGAAACAATGTACTTTTAAATGCTTAAGGAGCAGAGGTCAGATGCGAGCGTGAGTTCCCTGGTGATATTTCCAGGCTTGTTTACACCACTAAGCATTTATAATTAATGAATCAGGACAATGTTTTAGATAGATGGCATTTTCAGTATACGTTCCAGACCACTGCTTCTATTAGTGATGGAAATTGAGGTGTTGTTTTGTGACTCAGATTATTTGGCTCAGTTCACCAATAAGAGTTGACAAATTTTGGCTCTCGGACGAATCCTTCTATTTATTTCATTTTTTCTAAGAGTGTATCTACAGTGCTGTATGTTCACTGGGTCCAGGGGGTGGAGCTGATCCAACACCCCACAATTAACTTATGAGACACTGTACAGTATCAAACAACAAATACTCACCCAAGTAGAAGGAGCTGGATCAGGTCTGACTCCAGCCCTGGACTTTAGATTTATGTAGCCCCATGTAGGGGGAACTTTATTAGGGTAGACTCTACATTCTGGACATTTGGTTTGACTCAGTTAGAAGGATCTGGATCCGTTCCAACTTCACCCCAGTCTTTAAATTCATCCAAGTAGAAGGAGCTGGATCAGGTCTGACTCTACCCCTGGACATTAGATTCTCCTGCACCCAGGTGGGAGGAGCTAGATTAGATCAGACTCTAGACTGTGGACATTTGGTTTGTTTCCACCTAGGTAGGAAGAACTGGAGTTCTGCAGTTCACTCCCTGGACTTTTAATTTGAATACACCCAAGTAAGAGGAAGGAGAGTTGGTTTAAGTCTGACTCCTCTCCCTTTGCAGTCACCCAGGCAGCAGGGGCTGGATCAGGTCAGACGTCCACACCCTGAACATTTGGTTTGACTCCACCCAGGTAGGAACCAGAGGAACTGGACCGGTCTCAACTCCACTCCCTAGACTTTAATTTGACTACACTTAGGTAGGAGGATCAGGTTTGACTCCACCCTTGGACTTTATATTCACCTACTGGCCACTTCAGATAGAAGGAGCTGGATCGGGTCTGACTTTATCTCTGGACTTTTAATTTGACTACACCCTAGTAAAAGGTGTTGGATCATGTTTGACTCCTCTCCCTGGACTTTTGGTTTGACTACACCCATTTACGAGGAGTTGGATCAGATCTGACTCCTTCCCCTGGACTGTTGACTTTGTATCATAGTTCTAATTAAATGGGCACAGCAGGAGGATCTGAGTGTTGACCTGTGTCAGTTTCTCTCATCTCGCTCTTTTCCGGTGGTGTGGTGTGTCGTGGCATGGGAAACATTTATGAGGAAGCCGACTGAGACGACCTCTATGTCCTTTTTTATTTTATCCCTGTGTGTGTTGTACATCATACGCTGCTGCTTTAACAGCCAATGAAATGTAACCAGACGAACTTCTAGAGCGCCCTGTATGATTTTACACAAACCTGCATTATACATTATCTGTTATACCAAACTTGCTGGAAGAAATCAGTGCATGTGCACACAAACACCAATGCTTGAGTTTACCAGCACACACACGCTCACAAGGCTCTCAACATTCAATTTAAGCAACTTCCCTCTCAATTGCATAACCAGATGCTTAATGTGCAGCAAAAAAACTCAATAATAAGTAAAAAAAAAGCATTCATTACAAGCTCAATCAATCAATCAACAAAAAAAAAACTCTGTCTCATTTAAAGTCGTATCTAAATATTCAGCAGGCTACACATATTAAACATACTGTATGTCTTCTAAGCCACATTATATGAAGAATCTAATAGCAGTCGCAATATAATGACCACTGCAGTAAAGTACGTAACATATGAAGCTAATCCAGGCGAGCCAAGCACAAGAAGCAATATGAGTCATGGCCTCATTGAAAGTCTAAATCTAAACGCAGCTCTGTTTTTTTGTGCTCTAGTCATAGTTTTGTTTTGCATTTTTGCCTAAAAACTTGAAATCTCTGTTTGCTAATGGTGATGTGGAAGGGCATCTGGCTTTGCAGTTTGATGGCGGTCGGACAGCAGCCTCAACTTATTGTGTAACCAGTCATAAAAAAATAAAAAATAAAAAATGACCAACTTCACCTTGGCTTTCCTTGGCATGGTTCTAACAAATCAGTTTGACGATGCTATGAAGACGCCTTATCTGATTGGTTAATCTTTTTTTTTTTTTTTTTTTCCATGTTCCCTTCGGACGTGACGATAAAGGCGCAATACCGTATTTCACCACACACTCACTACATAATATTTAGTACATAATAGTACTACATAATATACTGTAAGAGAGCAAAGCGACGTCAGTCAGCAACAGCAATTAGGAGTTTATTACCAAAACAAAAGTGTTAAATGAAGTGTTTTATATTTATATACATGTAGATTATTATTAAAATGACAAATACACTCTAAAATCTGGGGAAGCCTGGCGTTGCAAGAGAATATCATTGCTCTTTTCAACTTGCCCTCTAATTCCTTTATTGCTTATTCAGGCCCTAGGGTGGGTCTGACTTTACTGTATACCGTATAATAAAAGTCAGTCCTCGCTCTGTACTAGTAATCACAAGGTTATGAGTTCACATTCCAGAACTTGTTTTGCCCTTGAGCAAGACACTTGACCTTGGGTTTGTCCTCATTTGCAAGTCATTTGGAATATAAAAAGTGTCCAATGAGGTATAAATATTTCTTTTTTTTTTTTTTATTCTAGCATTTAAGGCACGGTAGAAAGTTTTTAGATGTTTTTACATATATTACAATATTATTCAGGACAATATGATAAAAAAAAAATATATATATATATAAACAAATGTAAATCAATGAAAATATATTGATGTAATTTTCTTATACAAAATACAAACAAATAAATAAATCTTTAAGCAAAAATATCTTGAATATGAGAAAGGTTATTCTTTAAATTATAAGAAATACTCTACTATTAATAATACAAATAATAAATACTAATATTAATCTTAGTAATACTAATTTTATCTAATATAAATTACAAAAAATAATAAAGAATAACGAAATATGATTATATGTTGTATGTGTTAGATAAAAGTCTTATCATACAGTATGTGTGTGTGATGTACGGAGTGTTTACAGCCAGATTTCTCATGTAGGTTAGACCTACAGTATAGGCTGCTTCTATAGAGGAATTCCTAGTAAGGAGATAAGGATAATGATGGTGATGTTGATGATGATGATGGTGATGGTGATGAGTTCTATACCATTGACCACAGATCTACTCCAGTTCCGCAAGCTAATTCAACCATTTGTCTTTGGCGTAATTGTGGCACTTTGGCAACATGCTGAGCATCAGAGGAAAGGAGCTCCATGATGCCTACAGCCATAAAGGGTTGTGGTAAAGAAACAAACTCTAAGCCAAAACAAGTCTTTTTATCACGGTAATCACCGCTTAAGTGTGTGTGTGTGTGTGTGTGTGTGTGTGTGAGAGAGAGAGAGTTTGAGTTTTTATATGTACTTTATTGTGACAGTTTAAGGAAAGGGTTTTATGCTCATTCACGCACACACACACACACACACACACACACACACAGACATGCGCACAATGTATGAACATGCTTACAAATGTTTTTTTTTTTTTTTTAAACCCAAACTCTTTTAAAGTCTTAGTTCAGTTTTTTTTTTCATTTATTCGCCCTATTACATTTCATAGTCTGGTTTATAGTCTGAGTTATGAGTGTGTAGTTGCGTTCATTGTGTTACTCTGACCCAAGCTACTACCCGTCTCCGTTCCTCCACACTGCTGGGAGCAGGTCTGAGTTTCTTGTTGGCTGATGCGTGATTTTTGAGCATTTTACTGTTTCCTGGAAAGACTTTAGCGACCACTAGTTTCTTTTCTCTCTCGGTTAGCTGTAGGAATGGGTTTATTTGTTCCTCTACGTCTCTTTCGGTTGTCCCTGTGTGTGTGTGTGTGTGTGTGTGTGCTTTTCTGCATCCTGCTTCTTCACTATCCAGTGCTGTGGCGTTCAGAGTTTGGCTGCGGGTTTTTGGGTTCTGTGGCTCTCGTCTCCTCTCTTCTTCTCCTGGGTTTAACTGCAGCGTTTCCCGGCCGTGTCGCCCCCTGAGCTCCCCGTCTGCACAGCTCCGTGCGGACAGCTCAGCCTTTTATCTCCGACGTCCCCGAACTCAAAGCACCGTGTAACTGCTGTTCCCCTCTTTACATTTAATGTCTGTTCTTGGTTATTTAAAACCATTAAAAATTTGCGGGCGGAAGGACAGGACGTGTCTCAGGCTGGAGCTTCTGCACCCGAGCGGATAGCTCTCATGGGGCTGACGAACTTTCCGAAGCGGGCCAGTTCCCTCATGATCGCCTCGTCCTCAATGAACGGAGGCCCGTCTGAGATCACCACCCGTGTCGCGGGGCAGACAGAGGGGCAGCTCGGACCACAGATCTTCTCACATACACTGTATTCTTGTGCACTCACAAGGTTTATCTTTCTCAAAAACCCCACCACCGCTAGCAGCACCTCCTCCTCCCTTTTCCCTCTTCTCTTCTCTTTCTCTTCTCTTCTCTCTTCATTTTCATTCTTTTTTTTCTTCTAAGCTTTTCTATTCTTTTCTTGCTTCCTCGTCTCTGTTCCTATCTTCTTTTGATTTTCCTACTCTTTTCTCATCCCCTTTTACTCCCTTTTCTTTCATTTTGTTTTGTTTTCTTTTTCTCTTCTCTTATGTCTCCTTTTCTCTTTTCTTGTCTTCTTCTTTTCAATTTTCTTTCTGATGGAACTTTTTTCTTTTCTTTTCTCTCCTCACTTTTTCTACTCCTTTCCTTCTTCTAATCTTTTTCTTTTCCTTTTTCCTCTTCTTTGCTCTTCTCTTACTTATTTCTCTCTTTTTTCTTATATCCATAGTTTCCATTTTTCTTTGCCTTTATTCAGTTTTTTTTCTCTCTTTTCAGTTTATTTCTTCTTACCTACTTTTTTTCCTTTCTCATTTCCTCTCTTTTTCTTTGCTCTTTTCTTCATTATTGTATGTAATCTCCTTTTTCTTCTCTTGTCATCTTTACCCTTTTATTTTATCTTTCATTTCAGCATTCTTTTCATTTTTTCTTTCTTTTTCACCTTTCTCTCTTTATTTCTTTTGTCCTTCCTTTTCTTTTCTCTCCATTATCCCTTTTCTATTCTACTTTCCTTGTCATATTTCTCAAATTTTTTGCTTCTCAATTTTCCTTCTCTCCTCATCTTTTTCTCTTTTCTTCTTCTTCCTTCTGGACTTTTCTTGTCTTGTCTCCATTTGCTCCAAGGCATTTCTTTCCTTTCTCGAATCTCATAAAGCTGGCTGTCACAGTGACTAATTTGTTAGTCTTGTGTGAGGTGTGTGTGTGTGTGTGTGTGTGTGAATGGCTATAAAGGTGGTGCAGGCTCTCCGAGTTTGATCTACACTCATGTCCATCTGCAAGAGCCAAAGCAGCGTCTTTCTTCTGCAGAGAGAAACACATCCACATTCCTCATCTCACAGAGTCTGACCTGCTCTCTGTACAACTCAATAACACACACACACACACACACACATACACACACACACACACCACACACATGCTCACATGCACACACTGCAATCGCGGATGAAAAAGTTGACAAGTCGAAGATGAACAGACGGTATCAGAGAAATAAACAAAAATTAAGACAGAAAGAACAAAAGGAAAAGAAAGACAGGAGAAAAAAAGAAGAAAGGAAGGATGGAATAAACAGGCATGGTTTTAAGAAAGAAAGAAATAAAATCTCACTTGAGTTACTCTTGCTCTTTAAAAGCACTGTTTTTTTTTTATTATTGACATCTAAAGCAGGAATAAAGGTTTATATCATTGTGTGTGTGTGTGTGTGTGTGTGTGTGTGTGTGTGTCTGCTCCTTGTACCCCAGGGTAAAACACGGTGTGTTGCCCAGTCTCTGATGAATTGGTGTAATTAACTGAGGCCTGATCTGCTGCCTAATCCCTCGCTCTGTAATAAGGGATTAAAATGCAGCCTAAACCACCTGCTGCTACTTAACTGGCCTCCTCGGGTCCTTCATGTGTGTGTGTGTGTGTGTGTGTGTGTGTGTGTGCGTGTGTGTGTGCATCTTGTATACACTTTAACTCATTGTATACATTACTGGGTCTCAAGTAAAGTTGCGCTGATGAAACAGGAGAAAGAAAGCAATGATCATAATATTAATAATAATAATAATAATAATAATAATAACAACTCATTATTAAAAAATTTACAATTTCAAAAGCATAATTTATTCTTTCAAATGAATAAATTGGTCAAAGTATGGTATATGTACAAGTAAAAGATGTTTCAATGAATTTCAGTTATAATTAATTAATTACATAAATAAATAAATAAATAAACATGCAGTGACAACGATCAGTTTTCATACCCTTTTCGACAATAGATTCAAAGCCTCTTCTTTTCCTCTTCATCATTCGACACGCCCACAGTACTTCATAATGACAAAGCATAAGTAGAAACAGGTGTTCGGAGTGTTTTCTTAATTTATAAGCAAATAAAGGCTGTAATATCTAATCCACATAAGTATTCAAACCCATCGCTTACTCGGGTAACGCAGCTCTGGCAGCCTCAGGTCTGCCTGTGAATGATGCTCCAAGCTTGGCACACCTTTCTGTTGGAAGTTTCCTCCATTCTTCTTGGCAGAATCGTTCAAGCCCAACCAGATTGGATGCACACAGGCATTTTGGGTTCAGGTCCAGACCCCGGCAGGGCCACTCGACGACTTCCACAGAGTTGTTTTGAAGCCACTCCTGTGTTTTTCTTGGCGGTTGGCTTCGGGTCGTGTCTTGGTGAAATGTAAGCCGTCACCCTAGCCTGAGATCGTCAGCACTCTGGAGAAGGTTTTCACTCAGGATAGCACTTTAATTTTCTGCATTATTTATCTCCCAGTCCCAGTCCCAGTCCCAGACAAACATCCCCACTGCATGATGCTGCCACCACCGTGTTTTAATATATTGAAGCTGCCTGATTTCCTGATTACAAATAGTTTCAATCTTTGTGTTATCAGACCCGAGGATTTTGCAGCTCATTGTCTGAGAGTCCTTCAGGTGCTTTTTGGTAAACGCCCAGCCGGCTGTGATGTGGCTTTTAGTGAGGCCGTCTGTCTGGCCGCTCTACCATACAGGACTGATTGTTGAAGTGCTACAGCGATGGCTGTACTTCTGTACAGATCTCATTAGTGACCCTTGGGTTTTTGGTTACCTCTCTAACCAAGATCCTTTGTCCCTGATTACTCAGTGTGGTTGGGTGGCCAGATGTGGAAGGACTGTTAGTTGTTCCAAATCTTTTCCATTTGAGAATGATTGAGGCTATTGTGCTCTTGGGTGCTTTCAATGCTCCAGATTTTTATTTTTTTAATATTCTTTCCCTAATCTGTGTCTTGACACAATCCTGTTTTGCAGGCATACAGATAATTCTCTCGACCGCATGGCTTCGGTTACACTCTGGCATAAACCATTTACAGTGACAACTTTTATAGACAGATGTGTGTCTTTTAATAATTATGTGTCACTATTGGACTCCGGTCAAGTACGACACATCTCAAGGACGATTGATAGGAGTAGGATGCACCAGAGCTCAGCTGCATAACAAAGGCTGTGAATACTTATGGAAATGGGATATTTCAGTAAAAAAAAAACTAAACTAAACACCTGTTTGTACTTTGTCATTGTGGAGGAGGAGTACAGTGTGAAGAATGATGAGCGAAGTTGTATTTATTAAAAAAAAAAAAAACATATAAAGCATCTTATATTCTATAAATGCATATTTAAAAAATAATAAGAAAATATAAAAATACTATAAGACACAACACAGAACACAAAAAAAAAAGATATTTTAGATGCAATTTAATAAATAATAAAACAAGCATTAAAATAATACCAACATAAATAATAATAATAATAATAATAATAATAATAATAAATTCCTTTGAAACACCCACAACATAAAAATGCTGCTGTACATCACAGCAGGAAGATGAATTGAAATAATAAAACTTGCCACCTGAAGAATATTCCCCCCAGCGCTGTCATGCCCACAGAGGATGGATGGCAGAAAGGTTGGCACCGGCTGTCAGACGGTGGTCAAACTTGTTGTCAGACTTGTAAAAAGGGGACATTAAAGTGGGACAAAGGAAGGAGGATTGAGGGGGAAGGAGGGGAATGTGGTGGTGGTGGGGATTGTGGTGGCAGTGAGTGGGGAGGGGGGTCATGAAAAATTTGGAGCTTTTCCTTGTATCTCATTGGACAGACAATGGACCCGGGACGAATGAGAAGTAGGAAAACGCCACGTGCCAATTCGCTGGACCAGCGGGCGGCCGGCCCATTCTGCCTGGTTGCTTAGCAACTCCTATTGTACCCCAGGCAGCCTAATGACTCTTGTTGCCGCGGCGACTTGGAGGATCCTAACAGGCCAGAAGCTCTGAGCTTGGCGGCCAATCAGACAGGATTTAGAGGTTCGAGACTGACCAATCAGAGGCGCGTGCTTGAGCCATACAGGACCTGAGCTGCTCAGTGCAATGGATTCATTTGTATCAGCTTGTAATGGATCAGCTTTAAAAATCTCTAGCACTAAACCTGGCTGAATGGAGCAGCAAGAGTTTCAAACAACCAACAACTGTTTCATTTCAACATTTATCAAAAACTAATATGAGTTTTTATGCCGTTGTACTTATTCTTTTTAAGAATATATTATTTAAGCAGAGCTAAATATTTCAGAGTTTTTTTTTTTAAACAAAAAAAATAATAAAATACTGTCCTTGCATGAACTTGGATCCCACTGCCAAATCCTGCCGTTCGATCTTCTTGTAAAATTCTCTCACAAATGATGCAATGGTTGAGGGATCAACGTAAAAATTTGAATAACTGATGAAATGTTATTATTAATAATGTAATACATATTTTTAATATAGCATTTCAATACAAGGTATTTTGTTACAATAAATGTATTATATCGTTGTGATAGCATCATTCATGTGTGTGTGTGTGTGTGTGTTTCAGGGAGGGGCAAGTATGTTCCGTTCAGGAGGGTCAGTAGGCTCATACAATACTCTAAACAGTATTAAATAATAACTATTTAGCTATAATACTTGTATTTTAAACTAATATTTTTAATATTTTAAACCAGGCATTACTTTTCCTGGTTGTTTAAACAAACATTTATCTCACTTAATTTAGTTTAACTACACAATTAAACCTAAAATGTAAAAATGATTCATTTTGATTGGCTTTGATAGTAGTTCTAGCTTTGATGCCAACTCAGATTACTTACTCCAGGTCCTTCTGTATGAAGTGCAGTGACATGGCAGTGTAGTGCTTAGCACTGTGGCCTCACAACTCTAGGGTTGAAGGTTTGATTCCCGTCTTGGGTTTGTGTGTGTGAAGTACTTGAAGGGTTTTCCTCCTAAGGCATGGCGATCAGGCTAATTGCCCATAGTGTGCAAATGTGTGTGTGTGTGTGTGTGTGTGTGTGTGCCCTGTGGTGGATTGGAATCCTGTCCAGAATCATGCCCGAAGTCTATCGGATTAGGCTCCAGACCCCCCCTGCGTCCCTGTACAGGATAAACAGGATATAAATGAAATGAATGCATGTTATATTAAGGAAATATTTATTAATGATTTATGGAAGGAGTCTCCAATCTCAGTTATTTACTTTATAAAAAATCATTAGGAAAAATAATTTTTAGAAAGTGATCATGAAGAGGCTGTTAGGGAATCATTTGTATTTTTGTGTTACCTATAATGTAAGTGATAACAGTAAGTAACTTGTTTTGTGGATGTTCCATCTCATTAAATGTAACTCCAAAGGCCTGAAAAGTCTCCCATGTTCAGCAGTTCTTTAATAAATAAAGAAATGTTATATATGTTGTTGCCAAGCTGCTGTAGTGTCAAGAGATGGTAAAGTGGAGGATCTGTTGCATGGCAGTTGGACTGAAGCCATTCCCTGGCATCAACTTCAACACGTACACAAACATGCACACACACACACACACACACACACACACACGACTTTGCAATTATTTTAACTACCCCCCCCCCCCTCTCTTTTCAGATGAATCGGCCCATCCAGGTGAAGCCAGCAGACAGCGAAGGACGGGGAGGTAATTAACCTTCTTTTACACACATGAACACACACACACACACACACACACACACACACATACACACACAAGCAAAGACAGTAGAGAGAGAGAGAGAGATAGAGAGATCAATATATAAAGTGTTTGTGTGTATTAGGGAGGTATTAGCATGCTTGATTTCTTTCTCTCTCTCTCTCTCTCTCTCTCTCTCTCTCTCTCTTAAACACGTCACGTGTGTAGAGAGGCATTAATATAGGTCAAACGCCTCTCTTGGCTCCCCATCTGTCTAGGCACAGAGTGTCTACTCGGTTCACCCTCACCCGACCCGGTTCAAAAACCCGTTCTTAGTCGTTTCTGGTTACAGATCAGACACGCGCTCATGTTCATGACACATTTCATCCTCCATGACCGATCCAAATGTGTCTTCCTATGGCGCCATTTATTTTCTGTCTATGATTCTGATATACATAAATCATTCTAGCTGTGCTCACATTTCCATATTTATGATTTCTCCTATACACATTATACCAATTCTAATACAAGCTTTGATCAGATGCTAGAAAGAGTTCCTTGATAACTCTATCATGATATAACCTGTGATGATAATAATAATAATAATAATAATAATAAGTTTAAGCAAGAACAATGTATAATCACTGATGAGAGGTGAGAATGTAAGTGAGAACAGGAGCCAACTTGTCTCTTGGATGTTCCAGCGCACTAAATCTAGTTATACAACAAGTTATCACATGTTGTTCGGTTATTAATTAAACATCGTTCAGTTTTGGTGCACATCATCACACCCCCATCATGCATTATTTTCTATTTCATATGTAACTCATGTAAAATATACTGTCTAATAAAACGTGATGGTCATTATTTAATTGCTAAACAAATGAAATCAGGGAAATAATCCCCATCATTTATGACAATGTGAAAATGATACATACAAATATTTTAGACCTACACTTACACTGAGATATAATAATTAGATGCATTGAGTGTACGAGGGGTGTTCAAATCAAACTGAGACTTTCAATTGTGCAGAATAATAGAACACATTTATGAAAGTAAGAATGAGCTTTTTCCCCTCTGTATGGCTCTTTATGGCTCACACACAGTACAGATGGGACCAAATCCTTACAGCATATCATCAACAAGAATTTTGCCAGTGCATTTGTAGAGAAAATGTTAGAATTATTATAATCCAAAATGATGCAGTGAGTAGCTTCTTATTTCAGAATTCAATCAAAGTGCAAATTGGCCTGCATCGAGCAAAGAAAACAACTAAGGAGATTTTAAATCACGTAACTGCTTGGTGAAGGTGCATTGTTTATAAAAAACAGCTGTATGTCCATAAGAAAACCACTGAGACTTATCAGAAAAAAGGCTTCAGTTTGCTAAAGAGCATAAAGATTGGACTTAGAAGTGATGGAAAAAGGTCATGTGACCTGATGAGTCCGGATTGACCCTATTCCAGAGTGATGGGCGTGTCAGGGTAAGAAGGGAAGCGCATGAAGCGATGTACCCATCATGCATAGTGTCCACTGTACGAGCCTCTGGAGACAGTGTTATGATCAGGTGTTGCTTCAGTCGCTCAGGTTTAGACTCAGCAACGTTATGTGACAATAAAATGAAGTCAGCTGACGACCTGAATCTACTGAATGACCAGGTTATCTGTGGAGTTTTTCTTTCCTGATTTCACAGGCATATTCCAGGAGTCGGATTGTGAAAAAGTGCAATGCCATGGCGAAGATGTGACACAATCAAAGCGATCGAAGCCATCTAAAAATATTAGAGTATGTGCCTTTAAAAAAAAAAAAAAATTGCACAGACATTTTAACCTAATTAACTCAACACATAGTGGATTTATTCATATTAGTGTAGCTACAGAGAAAAAGGTTAATGAACTGCCAATCCACAAATGATAAAATGATAAATGGTAGATGGCACATAATTAAAATCTTATAATACAGAACGACATCCACTGCATTTTTAATTTAGATTTTTTTTTTTTTTTGTCCTTAAACATCTTAAAAGTTTCTATTACATGAGGGCCAATCCTTCACCTTTTGTTAAGGTGAGTCTTAAAAAAAGTGTGTGTGTGTGTGTGTGTGTGTTGGGCAATATTGCCAAAAAGCATAAAAAAACAAGGGCATTTTTCTCTGGTGCACAGAAGTTTTTACCCAGTAGATTTCTTTCTTTCTTTCTTTCTTTCTTTCTCTTAATTGCAGTTAATCTAAATTAGATTCATGGAAAGCAATGTTTCAATGTGTTAATGTTATGCTTAATCAGTGTATTTTTTATTTTTATTTTTATTTTATATAAGAAACATTAACATTTTTTAAAGGACAGAAGGAGGGAGTATTTTTAATCATAAATTAATCTTCATCAGCGCCCCCTTCTTCCTCTTCATCAGGTGTCATGTGTGTTTTGATTGTCTGTAATTGGAAATGACCCGTGTTTACAACCAAGTTGGTGTTGTGTTACACACACTCTTGGCAGACTTGATGTGTGAGTGGGACATTTCTGATTTGTGTGTGTGTATGTGCGTGCACAAGCATGTGTGTGTGTGTGTGTGTGTGTGTGTGTGTGTGTGTGTGGGTGTGTGAATCAGATGGCCCATTCAGCCACTCTCAGCCCATTCAGACCGGAGAGCTGTCAGATGGCCACTTTAATTAACCACTGTCTCCAAACAGGCCAGGCAGTGAGTGAGTGGCACGACCTGGGCATGAGCCAGTCAGCTTTTTCAGCCAGATAAATTAGTTGTAGGGTGTAAAGCAGGAAGGATGGATGGGAGCTGATATCAATTACTACTTTCTCTCCCTGTGTATGAGATAGACAGAGAGGAGAAATAGTGTGCAGAATGGAGTCTGCTGCTGGGTGTGTGTGTGTGTGTGTGTGTGTGTGTGTGGTTGTGTGTGTCAGAGAGCCTCCAGAATGGTGAGTCGTGTGTACCGTAGGTGTGATTTAGAGGGCCCTGTGCACTCTGAGCAGAGATATGAAGTCATACTGTAACTGTAGAGAACTTACCCGAAATTATAATGACTTTAAATCTACAGCTCTATTTATAGTTAGTCTGTGTTTACAGTATGTGTGTGTATAAAAGAAACGTAAAGGTTTATCCTTAAACTAGCTACATGAGTGCATGAGACAGAGGTCTCAGCCAGTCACATGACTTGAGCTCCTTGAGGAATAGCAGCACATTCATCACGCGACGGTGTCAGCAATTATCCATCATGAAAAGGTCTGTTGTGCTTTTGAAGGCATTAGAGCCCATTAGTAGGTTCTGTAGTAGCCACTCATCATTTCACACCGTGTGTGTGAGTGTGTGTGTGTGTGTGTCTGTGTGTCCGTGTCCAGCAGAGATCCAACCGATTTTAATATTTGGAATCCTTATTTATTGGGATATAAAAGCGATTCTAAAATCCGGGGATGTGAAGCATAGGCTGCTATTATTATTATTATTATTATTATTATTATTATTATTATTATTATACAAATACTTGTATGAGCCTAATTTACTGGTGCCTTGAATTCAATACTTTTAAACCCAACCATAATATTATTTTACAATTAACGCTAGCAGACTAAATACTGTAACATTTACTGTACATTTACTGTTTATAATAAACCTAATATGTCATGATTTTTCCTCTAACCTTTCCTTGAACTGGATTCCTATCTAACTTCTAGATCCCCCATTGCACCACATTCACCAACTGGAGAGAATGACATGTAGTAAAATATTACAGATGCAAATACAGATTGAAAAAAAAAAAAAAAAACGCACATCCTAAATTAATACGTATAACTACTGATATGAACAAAATATGAAGTTTTCTTTTTTCCATCTTTCCTTTTTTTTTTTTAGAAAGTCTGCCAGGTTGAGAAACTTGGATCCAAAACAAACAACCAAAAAAATAGTACAAACATGAGCATTTTCTTTCATGTGAAGCTTTGAAGTTTGTTCCTGGGTTGCCAGATTTCAGTCAAATTCCCACAGCAACTGTAGCACCCTACAAAATTCATAGGAACCTTTTTTTTTTTTTTTATCAAATATTGTCTAAAACATTCATTTTATTACTTCTTACTTATAATAAGGAAAAATATTTCTTAGCATTACTATTTTTTTTCACAGAAAAAATAGTAATGCTAAGAAATATTTTTCCTTATTATAAGGAAAAAAAAAATATTTTTTTCACAGAAAAAAAATGCTGTGTCACATAAAGGTTTTCTGTATCTCAGTATCCCAGTTTTAGCCTTAAGAATCTTCATTATAAAACTGCATTATGGAAAATGCACATGAGAATGCATCTAAAATAGATAATTAGCTTCTATTTGTGTTGATGCAAATATTGTAGTACGATAGTATATATATACGATATATATAAAATCTTTATTAAAAATTACATACAGAATATCGCAAACATCAAGGTCTTGAGTTAAATGACTCTGATCATGTGATCAAGGACATCACTCACATATTCCTAAGAAACTTGTTTAAAGATGTACAAACTTAATAAACTAAATGAAAAAAATATACATCAGGGGTATTTAAGTGAAACCAGGACTTTCTCGAGAATAAAGGCGTAAAAACGAAAACTTAAGGCACAGTACGGTGATGAGACACTCAGTCCCAGTAAAACATTTGAACCATGCAAACATTATAAAGAACGATGATCCTGGGGCCCACTGCAGTCGTTACCAGGAACATTCAGCAAGTGGAACACCTGATCTTTGAAAATCAATGAGTAATTTGTCGCTGACTTGCAGAAGAAACGCATCTGTCCGCGGAAACGGATTGGGTTGGAATCATTTACCAACACCACTTGGAACTCAACTGGGAGTTATTGCCACACTCTCTGTACAATCCTGACCTGCTCTAAGCCATTTCCACATGTTTGGTCCATTCAAGGAGTTCCTGGGAGGCCAGTGTTTCAGACGTGAAGCAGGCAGTGTGATCATCCCTGCGAGGCCGACCTTGCGAGGTCCCTGAGGCATCCAGAGAAGGACCAGCTCCAGCTGGATTCTGCTTTATGATGGTTGGAGCTACACATGCTGCTCCTGT
>JAQMYJ010000038.1:28287171-28301065 GCA_030014305.1 Clarias laeviceps
TGCTCATCACCTGTCCAATACAGTCCCAACAGTGAAGCATGGTGGTGGCAGCATCATGCTGTGGGGGTGTTTTTCAGTTGCAGGGACAGGACAACTGGTTGCAATCGAGTGAAAGATGAATGCGGCCAAGTACAGGGATACCTGGACGAAAACCTTCTTCAGAGTGCTCAGGACCTCAGACTGGGCTGAAGGTTTACCTTCCATCAAGACAATGACCCTAAGCACACAGCTAAAATGACAAAGGAGTGGCTTCACAAGAACTCTGTGACTGTTCTTGAATGGCCCAGTCAGAGTCTTGACTTAAACCCAATTGAGCATCTCTGGAGAGACCTAAAAATGGCTATCCGCCAACATTTACCATCCAAACTGACAGAACTGGAGAGGATCTGTAAGGAGAAATGGCAGAGGATCCCCAAATCCAGGTGTGAAAAACCTGTTGCATCTTTCCCCAAAAGACTCATGGCTGTATTAGATCAAAAGGGTGCTTCTACTAAATACTGAGCAAAGGGTTCTAAATACTTAGGCCCATGTGATATTTAAGTACATATTTTTTAAATCAATAAATTTTTATATTTAATATTTACCCTAGATGGTACAGTGGACTAGTAGTTAGCAGTGTTTCCTCGCACCTCCAGGGTCCAGGTTCGATTCCTGCCTCTGGTTTGTGTGTTTGCATGTTCTCCCCGTGCTTGGTGGGTTTCCTCCCCGTACTCTGGTTTCCTCCCTCACATGCAGGCTAGGCTATTTGGTTTTCCCAAAATTGCCCATAGTATGTGAATATGTGTGTGCCCAGCGATGGATTGGAACCCCATTCAAGGTGTACCCCAAGTCTCCTGGGATAGGCTCCAGGCCCTCTGTCACCCTGTATACAGGATAAAGTGGTATAAATGATGAGTAAGAGTGAGTAAGTATTTACTGTATTTTTAGAAAATACATTAATTATTATGATTGCTTGTATATTAAGAGTTTGCCAGTATGACTGGTCACGTGAATGAAACAAATCAAAAATCCAAAACTTCATTTCCCATAATCCCAAACCAATCACGGGATTTTTTCTTTTATCTGTATCAATACATCTCCTATACATATAATAAAACTGTGATGTGGACATGTCTGTACATTGAAGATATTTTGGAAAAAAATTATTTGGGGAACGTAAGATGAGTAATAGAACAAGATGGTTTTTGGAATTTCTGTCTGTCTGTTTGTCTGTTTGTTTGTGCACGCATCACGTAAAAACTACTAAGCGGATTTTAATGGGGTTTTCACGGGTGTATTTGGCCGAGCTTGAGGAAACACATAGGCTTTGTTTCATCGCAATCGGCCCGCAGGAAGAGAAAACATGCTACTTTAAAATTTCAATGGAAAACACCCTTATATCATAAAAAAATTATTATCATTAGTTCATCTCAAAATTCAACAGATGGCGGTGTAAATCTTTTAATACGTGCTTATGAGTGTGCAATTAAATTCTATGTGAATAAAGTCACGGGCACGTCTAGTTTATTATTAAAATGTTTCATGGTCCACAGCTTCTTGTTGCCTGTAGTATACTGTGTGTTCTTGATTCAGTATCTTTGGTTCATTTTGTTTCGTCCTTTATTTCATTAAACTCCTGCACTCGGTGCATGCACCTCCATTATCTGACACCTAAGTTTAATGGATTAAACGTATATCTGTACCGAGGGTCGGTGGGATTTATTTTACAATTAAAGGAGTTCCTGACTGCAACAAACGCTGATAACCCCGGATCTATAATAACCACGCTCATTTTATCTGTTTCCCATTTTCATTAAAAGAAGACTATTATATCTATATTACATCTTCTTTTTTTTTTTTTTATTGAACCTATTGTAGTAATTCTTGGTATACAGAATGATTACATTTCTATGTATGTAGATTACATTGAATTCCTATTTGATTGAATCTGCCTTTATGCAGATATGCAACATTCATGTTAATTGGATGCTTTGGAAAACATTCAATTTGCAGATCTGTGCCTCAAATTGTTAGTTTAGATAGGTAATAAGGGGGAAAACAACAATGTTGGATCAGATTTCGCAGCAGACATCGAGGTATAACCAGGAATCGTGATTCATCAGTGAAAACAACAAGCAAGAGAGCAGAATCAGGGAACATGTAAACACCCTTCTCTCTCTCTCTCTGTCTCTCTCTCTTTCTCTCTCAGTTAAATGACTCATGCCATCCCCTACAGCAGATTGTGCTATGTTTCTCCACTTCATTCCACATCGCATAAGAGCTTTGATATCATGCAGGAAACAGATGTTTTGCAGACACTTGGATTATAACACCTTGAGGTTTGGAGAGGATGACACAGTGGCTTAATGGTGACCACTGATGCCATGTGTGCATGGAGCTTGCAGGTTCTCTCCATGCTTGGTGGGTTTCCTCCAGGTACGTCGGTTTCCTCCCACAGTCCAGGCTGATTGGTGTTCCCAAATTGCCCATATTCTGTGAATAAGTGTGTGTATATGTTGTTCCCTAAGTCTCCTGGGCTAGACTCCAGGCCCCCTGCGACCCTGTACACAGGATAAGGCAGTATAGACGATAAGACAATGATGAGGTTTGGAGATTCAGTACTTGCAATAAGCTTGGTAGGTACTAGGACAAGAAGAAGAATAAGGTCGTTTTTTTTTTTTTTTTTTAATAAGGGCCCTGAGGTCATTTCCAGGAACACTTGAACCAAAATCTGGTTAATTTTGATCAGTGTGAACGCAACTTGTTCCGTGCTCGGGAACTGTCTGCTGGAAAAAGTGTTTTGAGAAAGATACAGTGTACTGGGGCATGGATCGAATCATACATGGAAGACAATCATTCCTGAGAACGGAAACAGATGTTTAGACGTGACGTCATTCGTGCCTTCTGTCTCCTTGTTTGTGCAGGGCCTACACAGCCAGAGCTGATAAAGTAGGAAGACACATGAGAGTGTTTCTCTTGACATTTTTAATATCATGAATAATATTAGGGATATTTACTGTATAACATTAATAATATTAGGCATAGCATGAAGCTTTATCGTTCTCTTCCTCTCTTGTGGTTATCAAAACAAGTAGGTGCATAATGACACCTATGCAAGCGAACGTACCCGAGAACAGAGCACAAAAATAATGTGAATGCTGGTGAGAGGGGAGGCGACGAGGTGGCGAAATCGTTCCTGTGTTTGGTACCAATCAAACGTGCCTAATGTGTAAACGTCCTAAGAAGAACAAGATCATGTTTAAAGCTGTGATTGGGGCGCCCAAGCACCAGGGGTCCAGCAATGTCCTTTTCACAAGGCAGTACTGATATGTGGATGTTATTATACCGTTTCACTGAGCATAAACTTGAAACTTTGGGCCACATTCCATTGAAATCACAGTGAAATTCTCCTATATTTCATGCTTATTTGGTGTGCTGACAATAATTGATCGTCTTGATATTGGATCACCGTTTCTGTTTTGAAAATTCCTTCCCAAATTTATCATCATGGATATCATCGCATCATGCTTTCTGAATTTAATGGGAATTTGATAAAATGTCTAGAAGGTTGGCTGACTTCCTGTTTGGCAGAGTTGATTGTACTGATGTAATATTCAACATCTCAGGGAAACTCATATGTCTATCAAATTTGATGCATGCTCCTGTAATGGAGTGGATGTGGACTATTCCTGCCCATAAGAAACTTTACTCTGGCATAATGGTATTTTTAACAGTACCGTGGTACTGTACTTATTTGCTGATATAGTACATGTGTACTACACTATGGTACATAATACATAGATACTTTGGAAGAATGGTACACATACTATAATATGGTACATGGTTCTAACACGTACTGTAGTATGATATTATGGAACATGTACCAGGATACTGTCAAAGGTATGTTATACATGTTATGGTACTGCCTGTACTATGCCATACCAGTAGTATGTACTCAGTATCTAATATGGTACAGTGTGTACAAACATAGCATATTATATACTTGCTAAACGTTGGTTGCTACCATATACTACCACGGTACCCACTGAAATGCCACAGTACTTTTGTTGGTACTCTATCTATAAAGTCTTATGCTGCCTACCATGGTAATATCTAATGTACCACAGAAATACTATTGTATATTATGGTATGTACAGCACAAAATTTTACCCTTGTAAACTATCATACATGCCGTAGTACAATTTCTTATAGGTGGACCTGACACCTCTTTTTTTTTTTTCTCTCATTTTCCATTCATTAATATTATATCTTTTTATCATGCTTTAGTACTAGTTCTTCAAAGTTAATAAGAAAGGAATGAAAGATCCAGTAATCAACTATAAATGGCTAAGCTTAATTTGAACAGAAAAAGCACTTGTTTCTTGTATGGATTAGGACTTTGATTGAACAGCGATTGCATTTCGGGACAGCACGAATGCAAGATGCTGATGAAACTGAAATGCAATGGGACAACGAATTACTTTTCTTTATTTATAGAGCCTGTTTCTACTCAGGAGATTTTTTAAGAGCTCTGTGAACTGAGGTTTCTACTCTCACTCACTCGCTCATCATCTACTGTATACTGCATTATTCTGTATACAGGTTCACGGGGGGCCTGGAGCCTAATCCAGGAGACCTAGGGCACAAGGCAGGGTATATCCTGGATGGGGTGCCAATCCATCACAGGGCACATTGATGGATTAGGCTAATTTGGGAATGCCAGTTAGCCTAATCTACATGTCTTTGGACGGTGGGAAGAAACACACCAAGCACATGGAGAACGTGAAAACTCTATGCACAGGAACCAAACCCGTGCCCTGGAGGTGTGATGGTGCTAACCACTACGCCACCGTGACACCGAGGTATCGACGTTTTAGGGAAAAAAATGCTATTAATTCCTGAACCCAAATTCTTGGAGGATTTTAAGCTCCTGGTCGTATTTACTATCCTGAACATTATTGAGTGATCAGATGCAAATGTGAAAGAACGATCATACTGGTCATAAAAAAAGTCATGCATTTCACAAAGATGCAATAAGTGGTGTATTTGAATTTAAATAGAACTTTTTAAGATTTAAATAGAGCTGCTCTTTTTTTACTGATGATGAAATTTCAAACACATCACAGACTTTTTGCCACTTTCGGTATTTTACATATTTAAATTACTTGAAATACATGATGTGTGGAAGCCCAAACCAGGAACTGCGTAGCTCTCATTCAAAAGATTTCTGCAAGAGTCTGTAGATTTCCCTAAAAAGTTTCAGGAACTTTGGTGGAAATGCCTATTTATATCACCTATCCTTGGCACTATTCTCCAGTGTATGTATCTAGTAGAACTTTAGCCTTGGGTTTGAACAAAGCTCAGAACTCAAGTTATACTTTTGTTTCTTAACTCTTTTCATCACCTTTCTGCCTGACAACCAAGTCTCTCCTGACAGCACTTGTCGCTAAGCATACACATTCTTCCAGAAATAATACATTTTTCAGAGGTTATACAGTATCTAGAGAGTCATGATGATAAGTGGTGTATGTTTCCCAGTTTCGCTGTTCTGCATGTATAAGCTGTGCGTGCACAATCAAACTCTTCAGGTGTCTTAGTCTAAACAAGTCTCCTTCTCTTTTGCTTTTACCGTTTCCTCATATAATCAAACATACAGAATCTTAGTCTCATAATAAACTAAAACGTCGTCCTGCTCTCTCTGTCTTTCTTTCTGTGTGTCTCTCAGAAGACCGGAAACTCTTTGTGGGAATGTTGGGGAAGCAGCAGAGCGAGGAGGATGTGCGCAGGCTTTTCGAGACGTTTGGCCAGATTGAAGAGTGCACCGTGCTCCGGGGGCCTGATGGGGCCAGTAAGGGTCAGCACCTACACACCTCCCTCTCTCTATCCCATTCACCCTCATCACTCTGAGGCTTGTACAGGCTCAGAGGCTTGTACAGTGGCCACTATGCATGATGGGTGCATTGCTTCATGTTCTTCCCTTCTTACCCTGACATGTTCATTGCTCTGGAATAGGCTCAATCTGGACTCATCAGACCACATGGCATGTTCCATTGCTCCAAAGTCAATTTTTTTTTGCTCCCTAGCAAATTGTAGCCTGTTTACTGGTCGGTCTCATTAACAAGTGGTTTGCTTATGGCCACACACATGTTAAATCCCAATCGCGTGATTTCTCATCACACTGTGCATAAAAAATACCTGTGATATCTACTGTTGATTTATTTATTTATTTATTTATTTTACAATGCAGCTTCACTAAGCATTTAATTCATCTCCGTACATATATTTTTTTTCTGACCATGTTTCTTCCATGAAGTTGGCAGTTCAGCACTATGCTTCCAGGTTTTCGTAATGTAGAGTTCTCAACCCAATTGCAATAATTTCAATTCAACACACAAATCTCCTGTTGCTTTCTTTGCTTGTTGCAGGTCAAAAATTTGATTCCTCTACAATGGTGGCTTTTTTGGCCACGTTCTTTTTTTATCCTGATGCACCATATGCGTAAAATAATTACATCCCAAGGATATTCCCTAGAGACCTAAAGTAGTGCTTTGAGGATAAAAAAAAATAGTTACACATTATATAAAAGGTGTTAATACGACTGATCCAGTGCCAATAAATAAACCCTGAGCATTTTTTAAATAGCAAAGCTTAAATACCTACAGAATTAAAGAAAACCTTTTTAATAAAACATTATAAATCTGCTTGTGAATAATACCATTATCAACTGTCGACCAAATAAGAACTGGTTTCCTTTGGAGACTCTTTCGACAATGCCTTTAAGGATCTACGTTTAACTTTGGATTTCTGTAAACCTGCACTATTTCAGTAAAAGCACTTTGTAAATGAAACTGAAGTGTTTTAGCATTTATACTCCCTTACTAATCACTTCCTGTTGGGCGTTGGTGGCTGAGTGGTTGGTTTCTCGCCCACCAAGAGAAAGGCCTGGGTTTATTTCCCACCCAGTGTCCGAACCCCACTGGATGCTGTGCGGGTCCCAAGTTCGGATAAAATAGAAGGGTTGTGTCTGGAAGGGCATCCAGTGTAAGACCTTGACCAAGTTCTGTGCGGATTGGACGGTCCACTGTGGTGACCCCGTGATGCGACAGCACTTCCTGCTGCTCTGGCTTGTGTTGAATCTGGAGATGGACAAAGATCCAGGGTTCCTGCTTCAATCTCAAGATCAGGTTAATGTTTGTGAAGTTCTGCATGTCCTTCAAATCTCCAGCAATGACCAGGTGGTGGACTGGCTATGCTAATTGCTCTGGGATGTAAATATTCGGGCATGATACCCTATGATGTGATCCTATCCAGTGTGCATTTCCACAGTATACCCCTTGTTCCCAGGATAAGCACCATGTATTACGTCAGCGACCTGATGCCTTTTGTTTTCAGGCAGAAATGTTACATAAATTCTGTTTCGTGTACTGCAACTGTACATGCTGTTTCAAACCTTTCAGTGATGTGGTCTGTTAACAACACCTGTGTTTAAATAAGCAGGAAATGGGACGAGAAAAGGAGATATGGCATTTTGCTTTGCTTGTAGTCTTGTTTTGGGCATCGTCTTTATATATTAGGCTTGTGATTGGGGATTTGAGCATTCAGTGTGATTTCCACACAGTCTCGCACGTTTTCCACCTAGAGCAATGACACAATCAATTATGTAGTCCTTTTACTGTTGGCCAGGAAGCATCAAGAAGCTTCTGTATTCATCCTACAGATGTTATATGTGATCATACCGCATGTCATAGATCTTTTCCAAGGGTGGTTTGAGGGCTCAATTCAGACACATTCATGCCTCTACTAAAAACTGTCCACTCAGATTAATCAGCTCACCCAGGACCAGTGTGGGGAAAGGGGAAAATGGCAAGGTAGTGTAGGAGAGTCATGTTCCTGCATGGTCAAGCGTTCGAGTCCCACTTTTGGGTCTGTGTGCGTGAAGTGTGGCTACTATCTCCCACACTCCAAAGAAATGCAGATGAGGCTAACTTCTCTTGTTTCGGCTGCTCCTGTTATCACAGCGAACGATTGGTCTCCATTCACCTCTGTCTACCACATCTTCTTGCATGTCCTCAATAAACCAACACTCTCCATCTCTAACATTCTCCGCTTAATCTGATCTCTCTATCTTTGTCCCCAAACCATACTACCTACACTGTCCCTCTATTATCCTCATTCCTAATCCTGTCCATTGGCACCCCATTTAGGGTGTACCCTGCCTTGTGCCCCAAAGTCCCTTTGCATGGACTCCAGGTTTAGGAAGTGATTGAGTGAGAGATTGAGTAATGCATATACAGTATATCCTGTGTATAGAAAGAACCATTGGGAACAAATTGGCATGTGTCCTACATATTTCAAATCCGTATTTATTACAGAGGTTCTCAAGTCAAACTGGGGATTTTCCTCTCATACTGTATGTTTACTTATTCTACAGTACACAATCCAAAGCCCCGGTTTGACTTGAATGCACCCTGTATTACATACGTTGGAAATCCATATAGAAAATATAATGAGACGAAAAAAGAAAAATACCTCTTTATTTTCCTCTTTCGGTGTGCTTCCAATGTGGTCCGTGCACATGGTCTGTGAATAAGACACACCTGAGAAGTGTTCGTTAAAAGTGCGCCCTTCCTCTTGCACCTTCGCCTCCTCTCCTCTCCGTTCAACCTATATGCGATCGGGCTTTCGCTGCTTCCCTCTCTCTCTTTCTCACACCTATTCAGTCTTTTCCTCTGCAGACGCCTGCCTCTCACACCTTCCTTCTCTCACCTTCCTCACACCTTCAGTTCTCCACTTTCTTAGTCCTACACACAATGCAAACACCTCCTACTCATTCTCTTCTTCCCTTTTCTCTGTTCTACACCTGTAGAAAGGTTATGGATTTTTTATTTATTTTTGGTTGATTCGAGACTTCCTCTGTAATTACACCGTGGTGAGTTCCTGTAATAACCCGACTGGCTTTTCGTCTTCTTGTTATTAGGATTAGGCTGGGATAAAACCAATTCTTCTTACATAGGTAACAAATAAAACACAAGGCATTACTGGAAAATAATCAGTGATGGTGTGATGTGATCTGGGTATATTTTATAGTAATGTATATTGTAATCTATACCTAGACTATAACACCCAGAATTGTTTTATTGCCCTTCCACAATACTCTTGCTCACTTACTCATGGCTTGTACTGCTTTATCCTGTGTACAAGGTGGCAGGGGGTGCCTATCCCAGGAGAGTTAGGGCATGAGGCAAGGTACACACTGGAAAGGGACCCAATCAATCACTTACACAGTACGGGCAATTTGGGAACGCCAATTAACCTAACCTGCATGTCTTTGGACTGTGGGAGGAAACCAGAGTACCCGGAGGAAACCCACCAAGTACAGGGACAGCCTGTAGGCAGGAATCGAACCTGGACCATGGAGGTGCAAGGTGACAGTGCCAACCACTACACCACCATGCCACCCCCCTCCACAACGGTTTGCCAGTAATAAGAATGACATACAATAATATAGGGTTTTATTTTTTTTCCATTTATAGTTAAATGCAATTTTGTGGAACATCCTGTTATCAATTACATCACCGTTATTCCCTCAGCAGCCTCTCAGTACTTTCGCTCTCTCTCGCTAAACCACAAACCACGGATTTCTCTTTGCACTAAACTTAAATGACCTCCCTCCTCAAGAAATGACACTGACTCCCACTGAAATCTTTTATTCATAAATGTTAAATTATCATTCAACATATGTCCTACAGAGCCCATACATAATCCAGTGCATAAACTTGGGCACAGCATCCAGCACAGTTGGGGTGATGCTATCGGGCTGTGTATAAATAAAACCTCATTAGCACACTAACATTCACATTTTCTATCCAAATGGTATTGCGTGTAGGATTTTCGCTAATTGGAAAGACTTTTTTCCCCCCACCATCACCTTCTTTTAAGTATAACGCATGATTAAAATTGTGTCAGTTTTGTAAAAGAGCACCCCCTCTTGGTAAATAATTTACACTCTCGCCATGTTATAACAAGCTTCAGCTCACCCAAGTTTCCTCCAGTGATTAATCAACAACATTTGTAGACTCTGGAATATATAGAACTCTGAACGAAGAAGGTGATGAAGATACTGCTAATTCTTGGTTTAAAAAAAAAAATACATCAGGATGTCCTTTTATTCCAGAAACTGTTGATCTTTAAACCCCATATTTCCCTCCTTTTCCTTTTTTTAATGCCAAATAAACTTGGCAATAAACCTAATTTACAGGAACTATAGGTTTAAATTCTGATTGCCACTGATATATACATATACAGTACACACACGTATGATTGTTGTTAATGTGACTGACATGATCGGCTCAATTATGCAGTCATTTGTCTCCCATTTGCATCTAATGTACAAATCTTTGTGTCAGACTTGAATATAGATTTGCTAATCATATAAAAGTGATTTTATTTTTCTTTTTACAAGCCCACTGATCAAATCACGACATTCAACACCTTGGAAAAGTGCACTTGGCTTGCAAGCTAGCAATTAAAACATCAGCATTACATTTATGGCATTTGGCAGACAGCCTCATCCAGAGCAACTTGCATTTTTATTTCATTATCCATCTGAGCCGTTGAGGGTTAAGGGCCACCTAGTGGTGAGTGTTGAAGCTGTTGGTGCAGGGGTAGCTCAGTGGTTAAGGCATTGGACTGTTGATCGGAAGGACCCAGGTTCAAACCCCAGCACCACCCAGTTGGGCCCTAGAGCAAGGCCCTTAACCCTCAACTACTTGGATGCATATTGAGATAAAGTTGCTCTGGATGAGGGTGTTTGCCAAATGCTGTAAATGAACCTGGGACATTTCAGACCATATGCCAATGTCTTAACCACTGAATTACCCCTGCCTCTTTTTTTATTATTATTATTTTTTATACAGTCAAGTTCATCAAACCTAGCCTAGCTTAGTTAGCATTATTAAATGAATGAAAAAGTTCTGTGACCTTTAACTGAATCGTTTTTGTTTTTTGGGATGCAATCAAGAACTAGAACAAATCCTGGCATCACTGTGTTAGAAAAGTGCATTTATGTTAGCAGGTTAGCAAACTAAACATTTTAAAGAAACGGTTTGATAAGTCTAGCCTTGCATCAGTAAAAATTTTTTTTAAATAAAATAAATAAATAAAAATACATTAGGCAGGATTTTTATACTTATTTTAATTTGCTAAAAGCAAAAAAAAGTTTTAATTTTGCCAGAATTTATCCCCATTTGCACCTGATTGATTTTCAAAGCCGTCAAAATTAGTATATTTTTTGGTTATATGTTCTTTTTAGTTTTTCACCAAGGTGTTTATTTAGTACGTGACAAACTCATCTCATCTTCACAGAGCTAATAAATGTGGAAAAACATGCAGTGTGTGTGTGTGTGTGTTCCAAATCCCTGTGGTCTTTAAAAATCTCATCGCAAATGATCTTGGCAGAGGCAGTGCGAGCTTGGCTTCCAGGAACCAGCCCCCCCCCCCCCCAACTCCTCCTCCTCTACTTTAAACCAGACCAAAACACTTTCCTTCTGTCACTCTATTGATATAAATTCATACGGCCTCTCCGAGTCTCTGCACCCTTTAAAAAAGGCCAAGAAGTTTAATATGCATGGCTCTCTTTTCTCCAGCGCTCCCTGAGGGACCGCGCATAGAGTTCAGACGTAGCCGTAATAATAGAGATATGGCTTTTAGTTCCGTAATTATGATGTCCTATACACGTCGGCTATTCAAACAGAGCGAATTCATGCATGCATATTATTTTCGCTGTGAATTCAAAAGGGAGCACGGAAACCTCACGGCTAAAAGCTGCCACAATTTTTATTTTATTTTATTTTATTTTTTTTACTTTCACACCACATGTCCCTCCCCCCTCCCTCTCCCCCCTTTACATTTTCACCAGGCTGCACAAAGGCCTCGAATTTACTCTGTAATTTTCGAGTCCCTCATCACTTTCACTTCATTGAAGATTTGCGATTCTTCTCTCCTCTATTCTGTTGTATCTGGGTCAGGGAGAAAGTTGGTTGCGGAAAATGCTTTTGTGTGCTTTTTAATGTGCCGTGTTTGAAGAAAGTCAAAGTTTTGCTTGTGCAGTCGCTGCCTTGAGGATCGCTCGCTCATGTATTGACCACTGCGGGGTTTGTTGGGAGGATGTTTGCGCTGTACTAGTTCCTGCCGCTGCTTCAGCTGTGCAAATGAAAGACGGCGAATCTCAGAGCAGCGCGGCGTCCACTCTGCGTTCTTTGCGCTCTAAAGGTTAAAGCCGTTTTGTTCCCTCGAAACGCTCAGAATGGCGCAACAGCACGAAGACGTTTTCATATCCATATGGAAGGAGGTGTTGGGTTTACATTATATTACATCGGGTTTATTTGAAAGAAATCAAACCATTTCCCACGCTCATCAGGGACCTTTCTTTAGGTCTAGCATAAATTCTTCAACGATCTTTTACTTTTTTTAATCCTATTGTGGCTTTTGAAAGTTTTTGTTGATCCAGTCCTTTTTTCCCTTTACATTTTTCTCACCATCTTTTCCATATCCTATAACAGCTCTGTTCTTTTATATCTTTTATATATATATAAAAAAATATTGTATTGATAAGAAACAAGTGATGTATCTGTAAAAGAAAAAAAAAAGAAGTATCTATTTTTTTTCCCCAAGTGAAGTTGAAGTTCTTGTCTGGGGGCAGGAAACAGGCAGACAGTGTTATAACAGTTTTATCCATAAGCAATGGGGCAAAAATAGAAACCAACTTCCACATGTTTCTGTATTTCTGTATTGTTCAAGTGTATATAATGTCGAATCGTGTATAAGTGAGTCCTGCAGGGTTGCCAGGTGTTCATCTAGGTTATACATATACAAAATATAACTATTAAACCAAGCATTTGCTTTTCAGACATAAAAGTGATAGATTAATGATGAAATGAAATACATTCCTGTACACCTACTGTATCTGATGATATAGAAACACAACACTGCACAAAATGTCAGACAGTGCTGCTGATTTCGACTAATGGATTTTGAGTCATACACATTCTGTGCTAGGAAAAAGATCAACCACGGGTTATTGTTATGTGGTCTGATGCGGTTGTTATTTTTGCAGTCATAATGTCCTGAAATCATCTAATAATACAGCAGTAATATAATACAGCCAACAAGTATTCTCACTCACTCACTCACTCATCATCTATACTGTCACGGAGAGCCTGGAGCCTATCCCAGGAGACTTAGGGTACGGGGTACAGTCTTATCAGGGTGCCAATCAATTGAAGGGCACACACACATACACACATGAAAATTAGCCTAACCTGCATGTTTTTGGACTGTGGGAGGAAACCAGAGTACCTGTAGAAACCCCACCAAGCACGAGCAGAACATGTAAACTGGTTAACGCATGGTATTGCTTATCTATTTTTATTTACTGTAAATACCAAAGTTAGCAAATGCGTTAAACGATTATCAAAACTTAAAAGTACAAAATAGAAAATAAGCTGAATTATATCACATGAAAGATATAAGACAAGTGACAAAACAGAGATAACAGTATGATGACAGCATACAGTATACAGTATATATACAGAGCACCCGGAAAGTATTCACAGCGCATCACTTTTTCCACATTTTGTTATGTCACAGCCTCATTCTAAAATGGATTAAATAAATAAAAAAAATCCAGAATTCTACACACAACACCCTATAATGACAACATGGAAAAAGTTTACTTGAGATTTTTGCAAATTTATTGAAAATAAAAAATTTGAGAAAGCACATGTACTGTACATAAGTATTCACAGCAACAAGCAAACTTGTTTCATGTTGTCATTATAGGGTGTTGTGTGTAGAATTCTGAGAAAAAAATTAATTTAATCCATTTTAGAATAAGGCTGTGACATAACAAAATGTG
>JAQMYJ010000038.1:28301165-28315651 GCA_030014305.1 Clarias laeviceps
AAGCACTAGTGAAACACTGGGATAAGTGCATTAGTGTAGCAGAGGATTATATAGAGAAATAAAGGGAGTTTTTACTCTCATAACTGTGTTCTGTTATTCTGTACGATGAAAAGTCCTGCTTTGACTTGAACGCCCCTCGTATAATCAAACAGGAATGTATGTGATTCTGAACACTTAATTTCTTTAGAGGCTGGTTTATGAATTTAATAAACATATTGTCAATATGAGCACACACACACACACACACACACACACACACACACACATTCTAGAGATGACCCTTAAGAAGATACTGAGCCATTTAAATGGGAAGGTAAATATTCATTTGTATATTCATGAGCTAAAAGCTGGAATATGTTGTCCATGTGTGTGTGTATGTGTGTGAGAAAGAGAAAGAGAGTGTGTGTTTCCTGCATTGTAGCTCTCCTGGGTGAAGCTATCAGCAGCAGTAATTTGAGTGAATCATTGTTTTGCTGCCTGTGGGTTCAACATGATGAATATGTCATATATGAACAAATCTAATTGGGTTTCTGAGCAGCCGTTTAAAGAGGCACCGGCAGTGAGGACAAACCGTAAAAGCTCTACATTTTTACTAATTTCTGGAAAAGCTCGAGTAGGTGATCGCGTTCTTAATTGCGAAAACGGTTCAAATTTAACGGAACACGATAGCCTGGCGACCTGAAATAATGTATGTGGCCGTGATTTTGGAAGGCTGAAAATAAGCTTAAAGGATTTAATGCAGTTTTAAGTCAGAATGAATCTTTTGCCATGTGCTGTTTTATCAAAGTTTTTTTTTTTTTTCGACAATAGAAGATCTGACAGTCATTCCTTATGTTATAATAATAATAATAATAATTAGTAGTAGTAGTAGTAGTAGGATTTATATTTTTGGCATGGCGGTTTAGTGGTTAGCACTCGTCTCCTTGCACCTCCAGGTTCCAGGTGGCTCTGTGTGGTGCTTGTTGGGTTTCCTTCAGGTACTCCGGTTTCCTCCTACAATCCAAATACATGCAGATTGGGCTAAATTCCCAAATTGCCCGTAGTGTGTGAATGAGTGTGTATGTCTGTGATACCCTGCCATGTGCCCTAAGTCTCCTGGGATACGCCCCCCGTGACCCTGTATACAGAATAAAAACGGTGCCATTGCCGGGCATATACAGTACACACTCACACTCATTCACACACTCTGGGCAATTTCAGAACACCAGTTAACCTAATCTGTATGTCTTTGGACTGTGGGAGGAAATCAGAGTACCTGGAAGAAACCCAGAAAGCACAGGGAGAACTCCATGCACTCTCTAAGCCACCGTGCTGCCCACGTATATAATAATAATAATAATAATAATAATAATAATACATGATATAAGAAAAATAAGCAACACTTCATATCGTTTCGCTTTGATCATTTTCATATAACAGCACCCCTCCTCCCCTCAACCCCCTGCCATTGTTGTATTTTATTCCTTACAAATACTACCCTTTGGCATTGTTCAAAAATATCCCTCCGAGCCGAGCCTGTAGTGAATAAGAGTAAACAGCCTGAATAACCAAACTGACACATTGATCAGCTCCGTCTGAGTAACTCAATCTGAACGAATCCTGCCTGGTTCTTTAATATACGACCCCAATGCTGTTTGCTCCTTAATCAGATACGAGACAAAATGAGATAAACAGCAAAGCCGCGTAATGCGAAGTATATTCGCGCTAGGTGCGCTAATGTACATCCCGCCTAAAATTCCAATCGCAGGCCTTCGAGAAGGATTATACTGCTGCGATTCTGTCATCATAATCTCTCTCTTATAAAAGACTGCACACAGATCACCGTGTGTAAATATGAAACAAATTAATAATCACAAACAAGGCTCTCAAGGGGGAGAAGCTGTCTAGGGTCTATCTGGTGTGCGTGTGTGTGTGTGTGTGTGAGAGAGAGAGAGAGAGATTAGTAGAAGGACGTGTTGCTCCATGCAGCTAATGCATTCAGCACAATTATACTGATTTATTCAGCGCGCCGCACCCCGCACACACGAATGGCAGAATACATTAACAAAGCAGATAACATGAAAACAATGGTAATGAGTGTGTTTGCCCTCTTCAAGACCCGGTCTTTCTCTCTCCCTCTCTCTCTCTCTTTCTTTCTCTTTCTCTCTCTCTCTCTCTCTCTCTCTCTCTTGGTGCAGGCTGTGCCTTTGTCAAGTTTTCCAGCCATGCAGAAGCGCAGGCAGCCATCAACAGCCTGCACGGTGGCCAGACCATGCCGGTGAGTGTTTACACACACACACACACACATACACACACACACACACACACACACACACATAAACATTGCTAAATATACAGTGAGATAATAGGTTTTGATTTTCAAGATGCACAAAGTAAACTGTGATAGAAAATTCTTTTTCTGCCCTCTTTCTCTCTCTCTCTCTCTCTCTCTCTCTCTCTCTATGCCTAATTGGGTTTCACTGATGATTCTGCACTTCTCTACCTGGCATGTAAAAGGCCAGTGTGAACGATGCCTTCGTTTAAAACCATGCATGAGTTACAAATGCAATTAGCTGCTCACATATTACCGGACAAATTGCCACATCATAAATATTCACAAGTCGATAATGACTTCATTGTACATAACATAAGCTGGATTTTCAGTTAAAATGTTTAACTTAATTCTAATTCTAAAGCAAATTTAAAGCAAAGTAGACAAAGTCAATTCAATCCTGATGATAAGCAACTGAATTGTATAACATTCTCTCATTGTACATACAGTATAGGAAGGACAAGAAAAATGAACACTCCAGAAGTGTGTACGTTAGGGTCGATTTTTAGTGTAATGAAGTGAAGGGTGTTATATACAAACACGATGGCCACCAGTTGGTCTATTAATTAGAAATAATCTCACAATGTTACTGCGTTTATAAAATGTTGAAAATGTTCATCCATTACCAAAATGTTTATAAGAAAGAAATTGCTGGATTTTCTCATATGTTTTCATTAAGCTCAGAAATGTGACTTAAAGTCCCACATATTATCGCACTTGATTCCCGTCTTTCTGGTGGCACTGGAAAGGCAATTAAAAATAATCCTCGATTGAAATGAAAAATAGTAAGCTTTGAAAAACAAAGCTTCCTTTAAATAAAGTCAATTAATAAGAAATTAAACTGAAAAAAGGGTAATATTTAAGTAAGCAATCAATAGAGCTTAACATAAAAATTAATTAACTAGCTTAACAAATAAATTAACCACTAACGAGATTTATGTGAAATTATTTAAAATAGTGAAAAGTGGCAACCTTTAAATAAATAGTACATTTTAAATAAATTGCTAACATTTTTAAAATATTAAAATAAAAAAATGGAAAAGAATTGAAGAAAAACATATATTTTTTTTAAACTTAAAAAAAAAAGATGTTGAACTCACTGATGTGAAAACAGTCAACTATGAAACACAACATAAATAAAATGAAATTATAAAACACATAATTTAAAATCAAAACTGTGAGACGTTATCTTTAAATTAAAAAAGTTGCCTTTTACTGTATATAAAAAAAGGATTGGAATTTTGTTGAAATGCTCTTTTAAAGACAGTCAAATACATGTTTCATCTCTTTGTCTTAATTACTAGCTGATGACTGTATATTAGCTACCTAGAAGAGTTACCACAATGTAAAAGCAAAGTTTTAAGGGGAAACAACGTAATCATGAATATCAGCATTTACCACAGATGTGCCAGTACCTTAGAGAGAAAATACTTTGTATATTTACAAACACAGAATAGTGACAGCTAGCATAAACTGCTACCTGCATGAACAGATTTCATCGCATTTTTATTTTTACTGCTAAAATATGAGGTGGTATCAAAAGGTTTGAACTAGTTTTGTAACACGGCAACTGTTTGCAGCACAAAGCTGCACAGACAGTCACAAGGAGCATCGACCTTCATAAGTCAGTGTGCCAAAAGACATCATCATGTGTACATCGGGAACTGTGCAACTAGTGCTATTCTGTCCACATGCACGACCACATCTGTTATATCATCATGGACAGCAAGTTAGAACAAAGAATGTGAAAAGAAGAAGAGAATGTAAAACAGAGACATTTGAAATGATTTGGCAAGTTCACAGCGATGCTGCGGTGAGTCGATTGAGGTGTTTTGAGTGTTCCACGAGTGGAAGACGACGAACTTCACTGGAAGACGACAAGAGATCAGGAAGACCTTCAACAAGCTCATCCCCCGAAAATGTTAAACTTATGCAACTTGATACATGATGATTATCGCAAAATAATCCACATCATTGCTGTCAGTGTGTCATGCAGAACAGTCCAGGCAATCCTCACGTGTGATTTGTACATGAACCTTGTCGCTGCAAAGTTTGTCCCCAGGCTGCTGAAACCTGGGTGTATGGGTACGACCCTGAGATGAAGCAACAGTCTTCACAGTGGAAGAGCCCATCATCTCCACGACTGAAAGGGGCAAAGCAGGTCTGCAGCGCGACCAAGTGCACGCTCACCGTCTTTTTCGCGGCATTGTGCATCAAGAATTCGTCCCCTTGATTCTTTTTGATACCCCTTCGTACCATACACATTTAATGGTCATAGCATTACTGTGTGTTTTTTTAAATACTAATCAAACACATTACTGGCATCACTGTTAACTGTAAACCAGTTATACCATGTAAATCTGTGTTAATTTCAAGACCAGTAATGTGTATGCTATGGATGTGGCTGAATGAACTGATGAACTGAACAATATTGATCAGTATACCCCATATACTATACCCCAGTAAACCTGTGACAGGATCATGGGCACCCAAGGCTCACCTTGAAAACCAAAGGCCAGCCTGTTTGGTCCAATCCAACTAAAAAACCAATGCAGCACAAACCGCTGAAAAAAGTCCGTTTTTAGCATGAGAGAGAGAGTCATCAGAACACCCACTGCCAACTTCCTGGTGCCAGACACCACAGCACACTCCCAGAGGTCAAGTGCAGCCACACCTCCAGGGGCCTGAGCTGCCCAGGTGGCAAACGGGGAACACTTTAATATTATGGCTGATTGGTGAATGTTTGCTGATGATATATTTAGTAATTAAAATGTATTTCAAAGTGGTGCATGGATTGTCAAAAAAGTCTCCACAAGCTATAATTTGCAATTCATAATTTTACTATATGCTTTACACAAGGTCATGGCAAATCTATTCAGCCTCTGGAATATGTTGTGTTTCTCCTCTGTGACATATGGACCGAGTTACAAACCGAGAATGAATCTAAAGCCATCCAGGCTCTCGTTAATAATCCATGTCATCTATACCCCATCTCTAGCTCCACACCTGTTCCCTTCACAGCCAGTCCAATTCCGAATTAGATTAATAGACAAGATGGTCATGAGTACTCAACCAAGCCATTGGGACCGCTGGGAATATTATTCATTTGCTCAGTATCTCTGCCACATGTTGTCAACAACGCAACAATGGCTAAACAAAATGGTGAGAGCGAAGAGAGAGCGGGGAATTTGTCCATGATGAGAGGATGATAAGAACGGGTACGGTGCCAGCTGCAGGACCGGTCTTAGCCAGCGCTGGCACATGAGCATCTGGCATGCGTATTAGCGTACGCAAATATCACCTGGCCACAAATACATTTGGCCATAATGAAAGGATTTAATGGAACAGAAAGAGCAAATGCAGACACAGAAGGGCACAGGGGATGGAGCAAATCAGAACTGGAGTCATCACTGAGTGCTGACTGAACAAGCTGGGTGTTGGCTTTCAGTTTCATCATCCATTGAGTTCTACAGGAAAAGTTCTACAAGCGTGGTTTATCTCTAAAAACATCTGGAGCTTTCAGAGTCAAGGGTTTTTTGGTGCGTTCATAATTTTTACGACAACTTTAAAAGTTTCTGTTCTATAGAGTTAGTCTGTAAGTATAATGTAAGTATAAAGTCTTATGCTGGACATACGGTACGAAATACTACACAATTTCTGCCCTGATTTGGGCACCAGATTGAAAACGACTTATGTAGTGAGGCCAGGTCAGGGAAATTCTCAGTAATAAATCTCAATCGGTGTATGTGTGTGTACATCTGCAACACTTAGCAGAAACTAAATTGGGCAACAACTCAAAAGAGAGTCTCGCTGTCATCAGTCTCTTGTGTGACCAGGTGAGGGCAAAATGATTCCCAGTGACCCACCATAAAAAAAAAGCACCACTGTAATTTCTTTCAACAACAATACTGTCCTAGCCATCACTTCTTCATATTTAGCTTCATGAGGAATAGTGCTCTAGGATTCCTGAAGGACTTTTTTGGTTCTCATTTTTGGCAGTTCTGAGCAGTTTCAGAAGAATGTGTTTTGTTTTTAAGTCGTACTGTGACCTATGAATCATTCAAGCATAAAAAAAACATCCAACATAAGGAATAAGCCAGCAAAACTCAGGTGCAGATGAGGTGAGATGATGAGGCCAGTGATTAGTATACTGGATATGCTGAATGCTGAATGGCTGGGACAGATGAGAGGGGAAATAAGGTTGCTGCTGAGGTTGTTACAAAAAATAACCAATCTTTTACAATTGTGTATTTAGGCACATCGCTGCCTGTCATGGTAAAACATTTGTTCCCATATTTTAAAATTTACAATTTTCATTTGATTAATTTATATGAAGAAGTGAGGGAATGCTCAAAGTCGTTTACTCTAAACCAGTTCTTTTTGTAGAATAGGCAATCCTTGCCCCCTCAATCTCCCCGAATTCCTCTGCCTTCTCATGTAATTCTTCTTATTTTTTCTTGTTTCCTTACATAGAGCATAGTCAATCACTATGGCCAGTTGCCAAGGCAATTTTTGAGAGATTTCTGCCGGTTAAAGTTTATGTATTGTGAAAGTTTGTCTACTATTACTCATGCACTTTAATCAGGAACCCCTTGCGAGATTGTTTACTTGGCTTTAGCTTACTTACTTCTAAAACAGCTGTGGAACATCTGGAGGTTGATTCATGTCAACTGGACTCTTTTCTTGTTCAGAAGATACGTTTCAATCAAGTAGCTTTTTAGTCTCACTTGGATGAGTAGTGAAATGTATCTACTGAACAAGAAAGGAATCCAGTTGACATGACTCAACTTCCAGATAACCTCACATGGATGCCTGAGAATCTTCACATGGATCAGGTTGAGAATCCCAGTGGTTTTGCTTTATTCCATGTACGTATCATGTATTTAATAGGACATGGTGATTCAGCAGTATACTGTATATAGTTCTCTGGCACATCTGGGATTGGAGGTTTCCACTGGTTTGTCACCTATACATTATAGTACAGTGAAATTATTTTCTTCGCTTGTTAGGAAGCTGGGTCAGAGTGCAGGGTCAGACAGGATTGCTTGCTCAAGGACTCAAAAGTGGCAACTTTGTAGAGCTGTGACTTAAACCAATGATCATCTATCAGTAACCCAGAGCCTTAACCCCCTGAGCTTCAACTGCCCCAACATGCATGTTCTACTTATGCTTTATGGCTTTCCACTGGGTACTCTGGTTTCCTTTTACAGTCGATTGATTAGCGTTTCCAAATTGCCTACAGCGTATGACTGACCATGTATATACTGACAGTATTAATGGTGTAGTGGTTAGCACTCTACCTCACACCTCAAGGGTTGGGGTTTGAGTCCTGCCTCAGCTATGCTTGTTGGGTTTCCTCTGGGTATTTCAGTGGAAAGACATACAGGTTAGGCTAATTGGTGTTTCCAAATTGCACATAGTGTGTGAGTGAGTGAGAGTGTGTGATGGATTTGCATCCCGTCCAGTGTGTACCCTGGGTGTACCATGGACAGAGATAGGCTGTAGGCTTCCCATGACCCATGATGGGCGGTATAGAGATGAGAAAGTGAAAATGGGGTGGCACCCCATCCCGGGTGTACCCCGCCTTGTGCCCTGAGCTCCTAGGTAAAGGTTCTGGGTCACACAGGATAAGGAAAATGACCAAATGAATCAGATATTTTAAAGCTAGCTTATTTAGTTGCATCTGCATCACTTTAACCCACTATAGACTGTGCAAAACAAAAAGCACCAGCAGCTTGTGAAAAGCAGTTATGAGTTCTCTGACAGCAGAACGAAAAGAAGTGGCTTGTTTCAGTCACCAGGACTCTGCAACTTTTGCCAGAGGGAAGGAGCTGAAATATAAAATGTGCTGGTGTGGGTGGGTTCAGAGTACATTTTTAAAGCTGTGATGTATTTGATGTACAGAGATTGCGCTGATGGAAGATCATGCCTGACTGTTTTTCTCCACAATCTGTTGACGTTTGCTCTTAGTGTGTGAGTCAGTATTGCTGTACCAGACAGTGACGGAGAATGTCAGGATGCTTTGAATGATTGCAAAGTAGAACTGTATCAGCAGCAGCCTCTTTAATCTGTATCTCTTCAGTTTCCTCTGTAGTTTCTCTGCTGGAACTTTTTGATGAGGATGATGGTGATATTTAGGTCACACTAAGGCAAGCTGCTGATGTGCGTGCTCAGGAATTATGAGCTGATTCTAACAAGGAATTTTTATATAATTTTCCCGGTTTTGGAGAATGTGGTCATTGTCCTCGCACTGTGTCAAGGATCGGGCCACCTTCAACCTCAGAGTAGGATGACACATCATGGACATCGCCGTCTGAACTTTATTAGCCAGAAAGTGTTGAAATGTAGAGAGAATTTTCGAGTGTTCGATGCATGCAGGTGGTATGTCTGTGGGAGGCGTCTGGCCCACGGGCAGCGGTTATGAGAGATTGTGTTGACGTGCATCACTGAAGTGATGACAGGCACCATTGAGACCCGATGTGACGGTAAAAATATCACAAGCCATATTGCAGTATGTTTTAAGCTCTCACACTGCATGGCACTACTCTTGCATAAATTATTGGCATCCCCTGTCTTACTGCAAATAATTTCAACTCGTTGGAATGTGTGCAAATTAGTTTCGCTTCAGAACGGGTTGTTAGGAGCGCTGTATTAATCTGCATGAATTCCACAGTGAAGAAAATTCTCATGATAAATAAAACAGCAAGAACAAACAAAGGACAAGGTGTATTGCGAAAGTGGTGCATTTAATAAAGCAGGGATTATTTCAGGCCGGAATGATTTAATGCTATAAATAGGGTTTTTTGTTGCATGATATTTACATGTTTTATTCCAAAATATTCAGTCATTCATCTTCAGTAATTGCTTCTTCCTGGTCTCCAGGCTGGAATACACCCTGCACAGGACGCTAGGGTATAAAAATTTACCATATTGAAGTTTAAAAGTTTAAAAGACTGACAAGAAGCAAAGTTTCATGGGTCTGAATTCAAATTATAATCATATATCTGTAAAAACACAAACTCTACACGGGTTGGAGTAGCTCAATATGTTTTTAAAAAATATGTAACTTTATCATTACTATTATTACATATTGATCTTAAGCAAATAGCATAGAGATAGAGGTAGGTGGGGTTAAAATATGTTGTGCAGAACGTGACATGCGCTTGATATAGTGTGACATATGTAAAGTGTTTAGCAGGGGCAGGGCAGAACACGAGGGTGAGGAAAAAAAGATTTTTTTTTCTTTATGAAACACAGAAAAAATTGCAGTGGTTAGGGGAAGTTGCTCAGTTGGGGATCAGTTGAGAAGGTAGCCTGGAGGCCTCCCGGAATAGCAGCGACCGGTCTTGGGTAGTCGGTGGGCTGGGCAGGAGGAGGCAGCAAGGCTGAGACAAAGTTCCCTTCTTGGCCAATTGTTCCAGGTTGAAGGCTTCCATGCATCTGTAAAAGAGAGGGCAGAAAAGAAGAACTGCGAGTCATGAATTCAGAACTTTTCACTCACAGGTCTGGTGTTGGTTCTTCCTTTTTGTGTGACACTGGAATGGTAGGTGCTTTTCGACCTCAGTGAGTTGAGGCACCTCACCCCTTCTGTCCATGAGGTGGAGCTGACCATGGTGCTGAATATATGTTTCGACTTTTATTGTCATATGCACAGTAAAGAAACATGTTCCCCCCGTACAATGAAATTCTTTCTATACTGTTCCCCAATGAATGCCACTAAAAAGTAAAAATATACATAAAATAGAATAAAATAAAAGAACTGGTTGAGTGTGAGAGTGGCAGATAGTAAGAGGTGCTGGCTCTAGGTCTAGGCCCACCTTCACACTTACATGTGACATAGAACATAAACTTGTGTGAGAACAGTGATAATTAAAGTATAGAAGGTGCCTCATATAAGTTGTATGAATTTTTTCATCTATCTTTGAAAATGAACTATGGCAAACTTACTTTTACAGCCGTCCCTTTGATGCTTCTAAAGCACTGACACTGGAGACATAAATGTAAAATAAACATATTCTTACAGAAAACTTACGATATCAGCAACATATGTTTTTTTTTCTTTAATCTCTTTTCCAAACACCATCATCACTGAAGTGATACCTTGTCGCTAACATGGTCACACTGCTTATCTTGTCCGGGTCGTGGGAGGCCTGGAGCTTATCCCAGGGGACTAGGTGGATTGGCACCTTGGACAGGGCGCACACACTCGTTCACACCCTACAGGGAATTTGGGAATGCTAATTGACCTAATATGTGAGTCTTTGGACTGTAGGAGGAGACTGGAGTACCTGGAGGAAACCTTGCAAGCACAGGGAGAGCATGCAAACTCCATGCACAAAGTGTGTGACTGTGCCATCCTCATCACTGTCTGTAGCAGCGCTCCTGATTTCAAACACCTGTTATGTTGTTAGGTGTGTCTAGAAGGAAAGGCAAGTCATAGTCAACAGGTACCGAAATTCCTGCTTCAAATTCTACACACCACTTTGGTTTTGTAAAGCAAAGCCATGAAGAAATGTAGTGAAGTAAAAGTACAGGTATTGTCTGTACAATGGAGTGGAATAAAAGTAAAAAACATTCTCAAGTAAAGTTGAAAAACGTGAAATATGTACTTAAGTACAGTAACAAAGTAAATTTACTTAGTTACTGTACCTTCCACTCCTTACCATGATAACAGGCTAGCACAAGCGCTCACGGAGTATATGATCGATGCAACTTTCAGGAAGCATTATTCTAGAAATGTTGCCAAATTATGTATAAATTACTAACTAAGTGCTCTCTTTTTGTCAAAGTGCATTTGCTGTTTAATAATCTGTGCACTGGAACTGTCTATGTCTCTGGAGTTGTTTTCTTGTAGTAAGAAAAAAAGTGAAATGACTTTATTTTTAGGAGTGCCATTAAGGTAAAACTCGAAGTCAAAAATCGAATAATGTTGGAAATATGAGACAAATATTTCAATTCAATTGCCCTTCTGTAACACCTATCATATCAAAACCCAGACTTCTGTGCGTATGTGTGTGTGTGTGTTCATTTCTGGGTGCACGTGTGTTGCTTTTTATAAGCGACAGTGACTGATGTTTATGCTACCAGTCCATGAATAAACAATTTTTTCAGTCCTGCTGTAAAAATATAGCCATGAATAAATCTCATATCCTGCGATGTAGCTGGTTTAAACTCCGCTGTGACAGATTAAGTGTTTCGTCCTATTTGAGAAAAGTGGAGAAAGCTTTTTATTTATATTTGTCACGACAGTCAGCGTCATGTTGGCGTAGCGAGAGTAAGCGACGTCAAATAACTAAGCGCACCTTGAAAGAAGACCTCTCTCTTTTTCTTTCTTTCTTTCTTTTTTTTATACCACACCGAAGCACGCGATGTGACAGAACGTCGGCGCTGTGTCTTCTTTTCTCACCCCGATCTAATCCTTCAATTATACTTTGAGTTATTGTTTTGTTCCTCTTCCTCTTCTTTACATCTCTCTGGCCCATGCAAAATCCAATATCGGTGCTCATCACGAGTGTGGCGTGTTCTCTTCGAAATGGGATTAGTTTCTTGAACTCGTGACAAATGCCTCGGTCGGACCTGCCAGAAATGACGGCTCCCCGTTGCAGCTTATCAAATTCGCCGAATTCATTTTTCGATCAGGACAGGGGAGACAGTCCTGGCAGTGATTATTGTGTTTGTTTGTGAGGATATGGCTTTCAGTCGGGGAAAGGGTGAATAACGTGTCACTCTCCTGCTGCCACGTCACCACGTCGCGGCGTCGCCACATCATCCGTGTCTCCGTGACCGAGCAGGACTTTAGTTTCTGCCTCGACCTTTGTGGGAACAAACATGAGCTTCTCGTTTCATTATCTCTTAAGACATATATGATATGATATGATATGATATGATATGATATGGTAAGAAGTATATTTACAGTATGTATGATTTTAAACATTAATACTTCACCATGTGACACGTTGATACACAGTAAATATATTCCATTTATCTCTTTCTCTCCACTTCTGTCATAATATTGCACATTTGTCTTTGTCCTCTTTTTCTCTCTGTCCACCTCTCATTTCTTCTGCCTCTCGTGAGCTCTTCCTGCCTTTCACCTTCCTTTATTCACCGCCTTTTATTTATTTCATTTGTCATCTTTTTGCTTTAATTCTTGCTCGGTTCCTCTGTGCCTTGCTCTTTCTTTCACCTTCTCTACAGACCTGTCAATCTCCGGCTCTTTTACTTTCTTTTTGTTTGTCTTTCTTTCGGTCTCATTCACTGTCCTTCTTTATCTTTCACTCTGTCTTCCTCTCTGTCTCTCATTCTTTAGATCATTATGTTACTGTCTTTATATCTCATGTCTCTTTTTCTCTTTTTTTCTGGTATTTTTTTTCCTTCCGTTGTCTTTCAGTATGTCTCTCTCTTTCTCTCACTGTCTGTCTTACTTTTACTCTATTTCTCTTTCTGACTCTTTTTCTAACTTTCCTTCAAGCTTGTCTGTCTATCTATTCTTTTCTACTCAATCTCTCTCACTGTGTCTGTCTCAGTCACATATGTCTCCCCCTCTGTCTAGCCTTTTCTCTGTTGTCTTTACTGACGTATCTCAATCTCTCTTTCCCTGCATTTTTCACTTTTTAATTGTCCATGTCCTCTTTGTCTCTCTTTGCCTGTCTATCACTTTTCCGTCCTCTGTTCTCTCATGTTGTCTTTATCTCTTTGTCTCTTCCTTCCGTCTCTGTCTTTCTTCATATTCCCTTTTTCTCTTAGAGTCTCACATTCTATGTATAGTTCTCTTCACCTCACTCTCTCGTTTTCTTCCTTCATGTCTCTTTGTCTCTATCAATTTCACTCCCTACCTCCTTCTATCTTTTTCTTCCTCTTTCCGTCTCCGCCTCTCTCTCTCTGTCTCTAATTCTGGCTCACGCCGCCTGGATGCGAGCCATGTCCCCGCTCTGGCTGTGTGCCAACTCGATGCATTCTTCACGAGATGATAAATAAATAAGTGGACACGCAGATACACCAAGCGTGAATGTGATCTAAATGCCAGACCTCCCTGCTACAGGAGAGAGAAAAAATGATAGCGACGGTTAGAGGAAGTAGCAGAAGGTGTAGAAAAGAGAGAGGGAGAGGAAAAACTCCAGGAGAGAGTGTTTGGAGCTGGAGGGGGATATGTTTGCTAAGCGTCGACCTCATTAAATCCGACAGTCTGGTCTCTCCGTCGGTGGGGGGGAGGGGTCGTTGGTTTGGAGCGAACGGGGAAAAGGTCAGGAGGTGGAATGAAATGAAATTAGAAAGGACAAAATAGCACCGCTCTACTCCAGCTCTGCGCAGAATCGATTCGACTAATTGAAACGGCGTCCCGGGCAGCACAGCAGATGGGTCCCTGCGGGCCAAGGAGTGTGTGACAGGATGTGATATGAAACCTGCCGAAGCTCACACACAGCTGCCACAGAGCCACTGCACAGCTGAGGTTCATGAGCAAAGCTGGCCTGGAGCCTCGCGCTTCACAGCGCTGTCTTCTTTTTTTTAATATATATATATATATATACCCCATCAAGTTTAAAAATGTTTACACTTGAGCTTTCCAACATAGCAGCGCAGGCCACAACTTAACAGGTTTCCTATCACATTCTGTCACACACACACATGCACACACACACGCACTGTCAGCAACTTTTACTTTCTTACAAAGTTAAACACTTTTAATGTCCGAGACTCCATGTGTCTGAACCTTGTTTATAGCACAGCTCAGTTAGATTGGTGAATTGGTTGATTCATTTTCTGTTACAGTGTTGACTCTATGATTTATACAAATACACTTGTTTCTGATATATTCTCGTTTCTTGTCCTTTTTTTTTCCTTTATTTGTCTTTATTAATTTTTTGTATTGACTGCTACTTAAGCAAGCCATTCTAATTTCCCCCTAATATGACCTCATTTTAGGGATATATTTTAGAAGAAAAATTCATTCCAGGGAAGCTCCATGTCCTGTATTCTGACTGGCTAAAAAAATGCACTTCTGCAAAGGGGTGCATCGTAAAGCTACACAGTCTGAAACAACGTAAATGCAACATCAGTGAGGCAAAAGTGATTTCACTGATGTAACAACCCCATGTTATACTTCTTCTTTGTCTTTCGGCTGTTCCCTTTCAGGGGTCGCCACAGCGAATCATCTGCCTCCATCTAACCCTGTCCT
>JAQMYJ010000038.1:28319212-28334482 GCA_030014305.1 Clarias laeviceps
TGCCACAAACAGGAAGTTAATATCACCAACCATTCCCATTTTATTAAGGTGTATCTATATAAATGGCCCACCCTGTTCTGAGTAAGATGTTCTCCTAAAACCCACACTTACTAACAGTAAAAATACATAAAAAAGGAGTTTCAAGACAGTGTGAGAATTTTCTTTAGTCCTGCCTGATATTATTGTATGTGTGCTGCTGTTTGTGCTGTTCTCAGGGTGCGTCCTCCAGCCTGGTAGTGAAGTTTGCCGACACGGATAAAGAACGGACCCTACGCAGGATGCACCAGATGGCAGGCCAACTTGGCATCTTCAGCCCCATGACTATCCAGTTCGGGGCCTATGGAGCCTACACCCACGCTGTAAGAGCTGATCTATGCATTAACCTGTGTTTTATTCTAGTGTTTTTATTCTTCAACAACTACAGTATATTTTGAATATGAAAGTCATTTGAGTCAGCATCACAGAAACTACACATCCTCTACATATACAGTGTATTGCATTACAATTACTGTTGTATTATATTATATTATATTATAATAAAATCAAAATGTATGTTTTAGGTCAGTGGGACATCCATTCCAAATTAAAGAACCAAAAATTTGAGCTAATTAATCACTCACTAACTTATGTACGCACTCAGTGGATACTAGTTACTCTAAAAATAACTTTCTCAGACCTAAACACAGTAATACATAGACTTAGACCGATTGTAATGAATTTACACGTCAACCTGTGGTACTTTCGGGATTAAAGCCAAGCGGCTGTATATAACTTTCTCCTTCCCAAACACTGAACTGTCTCTTAACTCCCAGGAGTCAAATCATTACTGTGTATATTTCCACCCCTGCTCAAGTCTCCGTATGTTTGGAGACGGCAGCGTTAGCACTGAAGCTTTGACCGATAACAGACTCTGGCTAGCAGATGCTGTCTGTGCCCACGCTGCCGACACACTGCTCGTTATAGATGCTTAGCGGAGAACAGCCGAGCAAGGCAAAGACGCAGCTGGAAATTCTGCAGGTTTAAATCCATAAGGGAACAAGTAGATATTCATGAGCTCAGTTAGGCTACACAAAGGAAACTCAGAGAACATGAACAAGATGTTTCCCTGTGGATTTTTCTCTGGACGTTATACTAAGAGAGTGGTATTTCTGAATCAGAGGAAACTTACACTGAATCAATACAGGAAACTTACAACAAGCTAATTGTATATATACATGCAGTATATACAGTACATTTTATTACTGACAAAAGTATTCACTCCCCTGCCTTCACATGCATATGATCTTACTGTAAGTAACATCCAATTCATAATCCATAAGGTATAATATGGTGTTGGCCCACTCTTTGCAGCTATATTAGCTTTAAGTCTTCTGGGAAGTTTTTCCACAAGGTTTAGGAGTGTGTTTATGGGACTTTTTGACCATTCTTCCAGAAGCGCATCTATGATGCTGATGTTGGACGAGATGGCCTGCTGTAATTCATCCCACAGGTTCCTGTTGGGTTGAGGTCAGGTCTTTGTGTAGGCCAGTCAAGTTCTTCTACACCACACTTGCTTTATGGACCTTGCTTTGTACACTGGTCATTTGGGAACTGGTGTAGGGTTATTTTTCAGGAGTTGGGCTTGGCTTCTTACTTCCAGTGTAAGGACCACTTTATGCTTCAGCATACCAACACATTTTGGACAATAAACATAAACACACTCCTAAACCTTGTGGAAAGCATTCCGAGAAGAGTTGAAGCTGTTAAAGCTCTATAGGTTGACCAACATCATATTAAACCCTATGGATTAAAAATTGGATGTCACGCAAGTTCATATGCATTTGAAGGCGGGCAAGTGAATATTTTTGGCAATATCGTGTACTGTATGTTGTAATCAATAACTGTGACATGGTGGTGCAGTGGTTATCATTGTTGTGTCATATCTCCAGGATTGAGGGTTCAATTCCCACTATCGGGTCTGTGTGCGTGGAGTTTGAATGGTTCACTTAGGCTTGGGTACAGTTTCCTCCCAACGTCCACAGACATAAAGATTGGGCTGATTGGTGTTTCCAAATTGCCCATAGTGTGTGAGTGATTGAGTGTGTGCTTGTGTGCCCTGTGATGGGTTGGCACCCTGTCCAGGGTGTACCTCGTCTAGTGCCCTGGGATAGGCTCCAGGCCTCCTGCAACCCTTTCCAGGACAAGCGGTATAGAGAATGAATGAGAATGAGTGAGTAATCAATATATGAAAATTTGAAAGGTTGCAATGTATTAAAAAAATCAAGAGGTTCTCAAGTACTTTAGACATTCAAGAACGTCAATAGTGGAAAACTAAAGAAACTATAGAACCTGGAGACAACCCACACAAACACCAGGAGAACAGTCAGAACTTTAGTTGTAGAACTCAAGAGCAGTGCTAAGACGTTTTGCATTTAGTTGCATTGATTATTAGTCTATCAAATTTCTTAGTTCTAGACATTGGTCTCAGTAATTATGTTCTTAGTCTTAACTTTGTAAAATAATATTTGTGTTGTCTTCAGAGGTGCAAAACTCAATACTCAAGTAAAAGTACAAATAAAGACATTTTTTCTGGAAATCTATCTGATTGAGTTATTGATAAACCGTATTTTTAAATATTTAAAGACAATTGAAGCTGATGCTGTTGTAGATTGATAGCGACAAGATTTTACATTCACTAAACAAATGGTGTGTAGCATTCATAGCTCTTCCATTACTTCAGTAGCTTAGACAGCTAGTTGCTACAAGTGCTACCCTGTATAACGGAAGCCATCTGTGCAATTCAACATGGGCATACTGTAAGTATACAGAACACCCCAAACCATCATGATTATAAGCTTTTTATAAATATGGACATTAATATCGGCATGAAACAATAACCAAATGCATAAACATTCACAAAACTTGCTTGTTCAATATGTTAGCTAGTTAGATAGATTGCTTCTATTTGTTTATATTGCCCTGTAGATCATTTCTGTGAACTTGGACTTTTTGGACTGGTTGAACTGTTTTGTTCCCGTCCTTCCCACGTGGGATGCAGTTCAGTCGTGAGTTGGTGTGAATGACAGTGGAAATGCTTATGTTAAGATAAGAAAATCGATGCACATAAAAAAAGTCTTTATTTAAAATGTAGTGAGTAAAAGCGCAGGGTTTTTCATCAAAAATGTACTGAGTAGAAGTAAAAGGGATCACATATGGAAAATATTCAAGTTAAGTACAGATACATGAAAAATACTTAAGTATGTTAATGAAGCGGTTGTACTTTGGTATTTGCCACCTCTACAGTAGCTGTCGTCTATTGGAAACCTAATTATATTCCTACATCAGAACTTTACTGGACAGTAACTTTTAATATAATCTGCCAATTTGGTCTTTTATAGTGTATATGTAATTGAAATAATGGTTTGCGATATATTTGGTTTTCAGTCTGGTTTGTGACTCGGTTTCACTTTCATTTGGACTTACTGTAGGTTTGACTTTGCTTCGATCTCCTTAAGGCTTGTCCTTGTCTTAAGTTATTGAGTGGGAATTAGCAATGGGAAGAATATTTTTTTCACCTTTTAAAATTTTCACTTGAGTTGTCACCCAAATAAGGTGAAAAAAAAAATCTATTTCAATGTATTGAAAAAACAAACAAACATGCAAAATGCATAAAACCTGCAAAGGAAGAAGCAATGAGCCGAGCTTTTGACTGGGAATCCAGGCTGTGGAATTCCATTGTGCATCTCCAAGATTGGAGGCAGCACCATGGCATAATGGTTAGCATTGTGGCTTCACACCTCCACAATCAATCGTTTGATGCCAGTCTTGGGTTTGTGTATGTGTGTGTGTGTTGGGGGTTTGCATGTTCTCCCCTCTGCTCGCTTGGTTACATTTGGGTACTCCGGGTTTCCTTCAAAAACATGCAGAGTAGGCTGTTCCCAAACTGCCTGTACTGTGTGAATAAGTGTGTGCATGAGTGCCTTGTGCTGAACAGGTTTCCCAAAGTTTAAACACTAATAACTCTCATATTGTTATTTACGTCATCCTTTTGTTCCTTGTTGTTTTATAGCAGATGATGCAGCAGCAGGCGGCGCTCATGGCTGCCACACAGGGCTCCTATCTCAACCCCATGGCGGCCATTGCAGCCGCTCAGATGCAGCAAATGGCAGCTTTCAACGTCAACGGCCTGGTGGCTGCCCCAATGACGCCCTCTTCAGGTAGAAGCAATTTTTAGAGCACTTTATCACACACATTTACTGCATATTCAAATGGCCCACGGGTTGAACAGTACCATTATGTTCACGGTTACAGGGTACGTTGTAATGCAGTGTGGGTAATGCCATGACTGGGAATATAAATTAGTGCTATGGGCCTCATAAACGCTGTGCATTGCAGAGAGAAACACTGGCAGAACAGATAGTGAAGGAGTTGAAAGGCAGAAGAGAAGTTGGAATAAAGGGTTAGACAGCTGTTGTTAAATAGGGTTAGGTTTCTCTTTTGTTTTTGTTTTCCCCACCTGGGAATGTGGCCAATCGGATGCCTTTGGATCATGAGTCCTTGGCAAATTGATAAAGGCAAAAGATTTGTGAAAGATAATCCTGGACCTGAGCTTGACCCATCTATCCAATGCAGGGAGAGACTCTGATGCCTCGACAATGATAAGTAAACTGACATCCAGGGCCAGGAGGGAAAAAAAAGAATTAAATAATGTGTCCTTCAACCCCCCCTTCACTTTCCCTGTTTTTTTTTTCCCCTTTTTTTTCTGTCTGCTGCCGTGCATTTGTAATCCCTAAAGCCCACACTACTAAGGTTATACCTATCAAATTTAATCCTACATGGCTTAAATGCCCTTCACTGCCACAAGGAAAAAAAAGCATGAGCAAAGAAGCTAAAAAAAACATCAAGTCAAAACCAACAAACCTGAGATTAGATAGGACCATTGGCTGAGGAAAATGTGTAAGTCCCTGTGTCTAATCGAATGACACTCAGGATTAGTGAATCATCCTGCCTGAATGCTGTTCTGATATATACCTCGCTTTATAAGTCTATAGTCTTAAGACCTCTGGCCCAACTTATTATCTAAATAATGAATAATACAAAAAGTGGCTTTGAAAGATATACACAATAGTTTACACCAAATCTGATTACAAAAGTAAATTAATTCCCCAAAATCCTCCGTTTCTATTTACAGCGGTACCTTGGCATATGAATGACCAGCCGTATGAATTTCCGCCGTAATTGCTGAAATTTTGCAATAAATTTGCCTCGGCATGCGAAGCATTTTCGGCATACAAGCAACCAAACTGACGTGCGTCTACTGTATGTAAGTTGGACGCATGTCCGGGAGCTGCTCTTTCCATTTGCGTCAATGGAAAGCCATTGAGTTTACGTGTTTTTTGTGGGATTTTTTGTAGTTTGTGTAAGAAGCAAGGACAGTAGCTAGAATAACAGGGAACCACTTTTAGTTTAATTTATTTCATTTTTTTCTTCATTTACATTTCTTATATATGAAAATATGATTATAGATGTTGGAAATTGGTTATATTGTTCATATTTTTAGGTGGGTGGAACGGATCTGCATTTACATTATTTGCTATGGGAAAATGTGTTTCGCAAAACCAAATTCAACGTTAAATTCAGATTAAATTCGTATGCCGAGGTACCACTGTACAAATGTAATGTAGACATAAGGGACATTTGAAATGTAGGAAAATTATCCTTCAAATAACTCATGTACATTTTTCAAATACATCATGTAAAAGTGCACTATGTAAGTTTTATTTTTATTATTATTATTGTGGTTGTTAATTATTATTAATTTTTTTGAAATTATTCCACAAAATTTACCCATCACTGTTCCCTGAAATCATTCACTCCTCTTAAATATGTAGAATCCCCAAGTCACATGTTCAACCAGGTCACATGTTCATCCAAATTGACTGAAGTTCTGTGAAGTAAATGTGATATTTATTATTAATAGATCAGAATCTCTTTGTCCCCATACCATCATTGTGTAGAAAAGCTAATTTTAAATACAAGGGGTGTTCAAGTCAAACCTGGACTTTTGATTGTGCAGAACAACAGAACACAGTTATGAGAGTATAAACTCAATTTATTTCTCTATATAATCTCCTGCTACACTAATGCACTTATCCCAGTGTTTCACTAGTGCTTAGATACCATCAAGGTCGAAAGGTTCCCATGATTGCACTGCCTGCTTCCTGCCTGAAACGCTGGCCTCCCAGGAACTCCTTTAATGGCTCAAACATGTGGAAATCACTTAGGTCAGGACTGTACAGGGATGTAGCAATAACTCCCAGTCGAGTTCCTGTAACGTAAATCGGTTTTACGTCATCATTCATGAGAAAATGTCATTACAAGCCACTCGTATTTTATAATTTCATGCTAAAAACACAAAATTCTGCTACGTATTTAAAAATAAGATGTACTAGCTTCCTCAGCAAAGAAATCTTATAAAATTGTTGAATGAGCTGGGGTAACATAAATGCGAAGGGTTACACTTCCTAATTAGGTGATAATATATTTTAAAAATGCATATATAGATTTTGTATACGTGGTTAAAACCAATTGTTCCACTTCTTCTCCTTTATAGGAAAACAGAAAATACTTATGATATTTACTGAATTATGAAACTTAAAATTTGTTTTATCCTTCTAAAATGATATTGTGTGCGCCAGTTGGTTAACTAAGTTACGGTAACCAGAGGTTCGGTTTGTTCCCCAGGTGTTGGTGAGGGCTTACCACAGTTACAAGGTCATGGCAGCTTTGTTTCCTAGGAAGCATCTATAAATAAAATATCCTTCATATGGGATCTTTAAACGCTAATTAATCATTCACTAACAATGACCAACAACAGGTTTTTGCAACATGTTGGAAGGTGAATCAGTCAACATGTTGCTGCATCTCTGTTTCCTCCCTGATGAGTCAGTCAGGTGTTTGCAAACTGCTGCGTTGTTCACGAACTGTTCACAAGCAGAAGGTGCTGTCTGTTTGGTGCGAGCAGATCATTTCTAGGCTTGGCAGCTCCACTGTGAGCACTTGTTACGATTACATGAGTATTCATCATGCAAGGTGTTTTATATAGTGTGTTTTGAAACTGATACCTCGAGCAAACATTAAAATCCATGACAACTCAGTCCTCAGTTATTTCCGGATAAACAATTACTTTAACTTAATATCCTCTTAATCCTCAAATCATGACTTGGATGAATGTTTTTGTGAATGAAGGTGTAAAACCGATCGACATTTACAGAAGACTTCAAGCACAGTACGCTGATGAGACTCTTAGCCGCAGTAAAACATGGGAGTGATGCAAACGTTTAATAGAAGGCTGTACGATACGTCTGTGAACAACAAGGTGGCTCGGAGCCCACTGCAGTCATTCCAGTGAACATTTGGCAAGGGTTAGGGTTAGGGTTAGGGTTAGGGTTAGGAACGTCTGATCCTTGAAAATTAACAGATAATTTGTCAATTTGCAAAAGAGATGCATCTGTTCGTGTGAGTTCTTGGGAGGCCAGAGTTTCAGACATGAAGCAGGCAGCCAGATAATGGTTACTGAGAAACCTTTCTCTACTGTACCTTGATGGTATCAAGCACTAGTGAAACACAGGATAAGTGTAGCAGAGGATTATAGAAATGAAATAAAGAGACAGGTCGTTTTTACACTCATAATACATAATCAAAAGTCCCAGTTTGAACTGAACGCCCCTTGTATTTTAAGATATTTTCATTATTACAAATAAACAAATACAGTATCTATTTTTTTAACTTACATGTAATAAATAATTTAAACTTAGATCGCATTATTTAAACTCACATCAAGAAATCATTTCATAATTTTTTTTTAATTAATATTCAGTTTTTTAGATATGTATTATATCATCCTAATAAGTCCTTCATAAATATATTTTTTTAGATCGCTTTCTTTGTTCATTTGTTGCTTTGGACATTCTAATCTAATTATTTATATCTAATCATAATGATTTAACTTTTACAATCTTAATTAAATGTTTAACAGCCCATAATACTGAATAGCGTGTAGGATAATTTATGAAATATAAGCTGATAAAGATGACACTGTACTGTTTACCAGCTGATGCCTCTTGAAAGCACCTTTTTAAATGTTTATGCGGCTTTATGTACTGTATATAGTATAATCATAAAGCAGTCGTAACTGGCTGATTATAATCTTTCGCTTCTGTTTAATTGTGTCATATACGGTGGTTCTGGCAGATGTGTTATTATAATTCGGATAATTCCTGTGTGTGTTTCAGGCACCAGCACACCTCCAGGCATTAGTGCCACAGCAGTGCCCAGCATCGCCGCTCCGATCGGGGTGAATGGCTTCAGCGCACTGCCTCCTCAAAGCAATGGACAGCCAGCCTCTGAAACCATATACACCAATGGAATTCACCCCTATCCAGGTAACACACAACCATAAGGCATGAGCCGAGAAAAGCCTAGATCTCATCCCAGGCTATGAAACCAAAGTTCCCTTTTTTCACTTTTTCTACTTGGTAGTCATTTAAATTCTTTGTCACTGCTGTTTCTATTGGTCTGAGTAATCTTTTTCTCCATTACTTTTTCTGTATCCGTACAGCACAGAGTCCAACAGTGACTGACCCTCTCCAGCAAGCATATGCCGGCGTGCAACACTATGCAGGTGCTTTCTTTCTCCTTTTCATCTTCCTTTCTATCCCTCCTCTGTATTCTCTAGTAGGAAGAATTGCTGTGAAAAACTCTATCAGAATTGGGTCTTACAGTAATAAGACTCTGTACTCTATACTGTTTCTTAATGTTTCCAGCCAAAATAGGGCTTTAGAAATGCTATTATAAAGAAATATAAAACTATTTTTAAATATACTGGAATGGGGAAGGAACTGTTTACATTTGCCAACGTGTGAACTCTGATTGAGTGAGGAAATGACTTGACCTGTTCCAGAGTAAATAAAAGAGATTACATTGTTATCAAAGTGGTTATGCATGATGGCTGATAGGTTGGACGCAGCCGCAGAAAACACCAAATTTCCATACAGTACGTCTCTAAGAAGAAAAAAAAAACTTTTGAAAACAGTCAATGATCATCTCATGACGGAATATAGTCACTGGAATCGACTCAAAGCACTCTATGTTTCTGAGTTTCGTTTGAAACAACAGTGGTGAGTCAGATGGCCTTTTCTGTAAAAGTAGACATTTCTTGGCCGTTATGTACACAAAAAGCCCAGTAAAAGTCTGGTTCATGCTAGAAAGCACAATACACTATATTAATAGAATAAATACAACTAGTACTAATCATGCAGCAAAATAATAGCAGTATACTTCAATGTAATATTGTTATTATTCCAGAGCTATCCTTCCTCTCAGGCATATATTATCATATTATTATTATTTTTTTCCATGTTACAGTTTCGTTACAGTGGTACCTCGGTGTACAAATTTAATCCGTTCTGAAGGTGAGTTCTTAAATGCGAAATTTTATATAGCGAAATGCAGATAATCTGTTCCAGCCAAACAAATTATTACCAATTTTCAACACTATAATCATATTTTTGCATATAATAACAATCAAAACATGAAATAAATAGACATTAAACCTCAATTTATGATTCCTCTTGACACTGGCTACTTTAAATAGGAAACTGAAAGTAGCTCCCTTTCTACTTGCTATTATTCATGGTGCTATGTCTTCACTAAATCTTGCACAAAATGGCAAAAAACAACAACAAAAAAAGTAAAATTGCTTTGCTTGACTTTCCACTGACACAGAGCTGAAGTCAGCTTCGCTCTGTTGCTCGTATGCCGAAAATCCTTATGCTGATGCAAATTTCTTGCAAAATTGTAGTTCTTGAGGTGAAAATTCATGAGGGATGTTCGTATGCCGAGGTACCACTGTATTTATATGTTACATTGCATTACATTTGACAGCAAAGTAAAGCAAATTCATTTCCTTAATGATGCCTCATTTCTTACTCTTTTTTTTACTTTGTGTTTGCTTGTTTTTAGGTTTAATGATCACCACTGGTGTTGTGGTCTAGAAAAAAAAGCCCTCAAGAAAATTTTGTGTGAACTACAGTACATGCAATTAATAATCTGAATGTGGGGCACAGGAAAAGCAACTGCATAATCCATCTCAGAATGTGCATAACTTTCTTCCTGTAGATATTGTTGAATGCAATTTCCCGATTCTGAATTTAGCAAAATGGACAAAAATAATTGAAAAATAAAATGTCACTCTATGTTTCACATAGCATTTATGTTGCAGGCCTTTATACTGTAGCAGTGAAAAAACTACATGCTTAAAATGTTTGCTTGAATACTATATGAATGCAACAAAATGTTATGCAAAAATGAGATTTTTTTTATTTATCTTTTTTAGATTTTCAATCAGGGTGGAAACTTGGTATGTGTCCTCAGTGTGTGTCCTTCTTATATCATTTGAAATCTTGTATTTTAAATCATTTGGAAACTTTGCACAAAAAAATCTTTTTTTGTCATGTGATCAGTAAAGTAAGACATTTGTTACTGTAAATAAATTAAATGTATTCAATAGAGTTTTGAAGAATGTTAAAGAAAAAGGATGTATATATTCCTGGTACTGCTATTGCAATTTCACCAGTGGTCGTGCCTTTCTATAACAAGCTCCTGTTGTTAACTACTGTACCAAAGTGAAACCAAACTGAAATTAGTGGAGGAGACTGATGATACGTTGTAAAATTAATGTTTTTGTGTTAATTTTAATGGTTCTTATAACAATATTTGTAATTCATAAAAACTAAACTAAAAACTGCATGACTTACTGCAAAAAAAACAAGCTCTAAGCATGAGTTTGCTTTTTGGTTCTTAAAACTTGACCAACATATTTTTTACACTATATTACACTTTTACATTCTCACAATTTATTGTTTTTAAAAAACTGTAGAGGCGAATTTATAGCATTTTGCATTTGCCATTTAAAATTTTAACACTATTGTTGCTCAAACAAAACATATGCAAAATTTTCTCTATCAAGTTTAATACTTTTTTAAACTATTTATTTGTCAAAACTTTTTTAACTATTTATTTGTTAAAATGGCTTTATCTTATTTTGCAGTGAAACCCATCATGTGCTGACTTTATTGTAACATTAATGAAACATACTGCATACTCAAACATATGAGTATTTAAAATGCATAAAATTGTCCTTATTTAACTTTCTCAACAATACACATGGTTTATTAAAGTCAGAATACAAAGCAGCACAAGAAAATTGCAGAGCTCAGAATGGCAGAAATAGATTAATAACCCACTTACTCACTGACAGAGAGGTCCTTATGTGAATCCAGATGTGGCTGAGATGCATCTAATGCAGCTATTGGAAGTATCATAATTAGGATTATCATACTTTTTTCTTTTTCATCCTTTATAACGTTATACTGACTTGACTCAAAGGCCTGAAATTCTGCGCAATAAAACAACAGCCGCTTAGCATGCAGAATCAGTTCCACAGTAGTGGAGTAAATGAAACCTTATTTACTAGATAAGAACTTAATGCAAGTCCTGTGTCTCTTTTGCAGTACCTATGAGAGGACCGGTTTTTATAAAACACCCTCTTAACTAGTTTATTTTCAGTGGGCACTGAACCATGGCGAAAATAAAGCTGACTGCCCATGAACTATAACACAATTTATTTATTTAGCATCTGGAATGCGAGAACAATGCGATAATGATTTAACTTTTTGTGTCAAATCTGGGAGTATTGATGCAAATTCCCTTTTCTCTTCCTCTCTCTCTCTCTTTCGCTCTCCCTCTCTCTCTCCCCTCATCCTCTTGTGTCTCCTCGCAACAGCAGCCTATCCTGCCGCCTATGCGCCAATCAGCCAAGCGTTTCCCCAGCAACCGGCCATCATCCCCCAGCAACAGCGTGAAGGTAAGAGTGGCCCCACCCATCCCTGATAAAAAAGGTGATAATTGCCCCGTTCCGCCTGTACATTCTCAAGTCAGAATTAGCTAGGGAGGAAAAGTGTCAGCGCAACAGCAGAAAAAAAGGAAGATGAGCACTAAAAAAAGATCACACAAATAATGTTCTTCACATAAGCGCTCTGGAGAAATGAGCAGCGCTTCTAGGATTTTATATTTTCAAAATAGCAACATGTTGCATTTGGAGCCATTGGATAAAAAATGTATGCATCAATTGTATGCATTCATGCATGAGCTATATTAAATTTTAGATATTGATAGATTGGTGGTATATTTTTTCACTGAAAAACACTGCTCAGGGAACCGAACCCATCATAATAAAGTTGCATACCTATACAGATAAGATTGTTTTTTAGAATAAAAAGCTCTTCCAAACTCAGCAATAGATATTCACACACTTTATCATTTCTTTGAATTTAATGTTATAAAACTTTTTACTGTTTATTTTACTGTTTATGGGTTTGGTTAAAGGAGGGAACAAAATCCTGAACAGGACAAGAAGGAGATTAGAAATGTTTGATAATATGCATGTTAAAATAAATATGTGTTTATGATACAGTTGTGGCCAAAAGAATTGAGACAAAATTAAAATTTCATGTTTTAATGACATGGCATTCTCACTTCCAAAGTAATAACAATCAAGATTTTATGTGATGAAATTGGTACACAACAACCGATATTTATTTTTATTCTTCAAAACCTGTTGAATCCGGCTGGCCATAGAGTCAAAAAGACGTCTACGGTACTCTTGTGTCACTCGCTCAATCCATGGTTGCTTGATTGCTTTTTGTACAAGGGTAGCTCAGTCATTAAGGCATTGGACTGCTGGTCGGAAGGTCTCAGGTACAAACCCCAGCACCACCACGTTGCCACTGTTGGGCCCTTGAGCAAGGCTGTTAACTCTCAACTGCTCAGATGTGTCATGAGATAAAATGCAAGTCACTCTGGAAAAGGGAGATTGCCAAATAATGTAAATGTACTGAAGGTATTTTCTTGTTCAACAGCTTTCTATTGCATTTAGGTCTGGAGATGATTCAGGCCAAACCGAATACCATTATCACATTCCCAGTCTTTCACAGGCTTTTCAGTTATTTAGCACAACTCTTCAGTCAGATATGCTCAAACTATGGTAATTAGTGAAATCACCAGTTTTGTGCACAGAGAGAACTATAATACATAGCATACAGTATGTTGTCTTAATATTTTTAGCCACCAGTGTACGCAGGACAGTATAGTTGAGGCAAGTTTATTATTTTTACTGATATTAGAGTTTTTATACTTTTTTCTTAGCTTACTTGCAGGTATCGCTGATTATCTGATTATTATTATTATTATTATTATTATTATAGTTGTTGTTGTTGTTGTTGTTGTTATTATTATTATTATTATTATTATTAATTTGTAATTACTGTTAACATAAGCCGACCTAACATTATTTCATGAGAGATTTGAATACATGTCCACAAATGTTTACAATCCTTTTTTTTTTACATTAAACAGCTAGCTAGCATTAGCTTGCCTGACAGGAATCCTATTTCTAAATCTTTTAAACATACAGTATGTGATAAATGTTGATAAAGATTTCATGTTAGCAACATGTGTAACTACTGTTATCATTGGCTAGATAATTCAGATGAGTTAATCTGACAGGATTTATTAGTATTATTTACAAACTTTTATCATTTTGATTGCGATTATTAGAGAACAGTGAATTTTAAAACACGTTTATAAATATTTAAAATATTCTAACATTAGCCAGCTGGGGAGATTCAGGGTTTATTGTCTCACCTGTCTACCAATAGATGACGCATAGGGATCACTATCTGGCAGTGGCGGTGGCATCTGCTATCCATCGTCGTCACACTTTTCTCCTATCTGTATCACCTCTTAAACCATTAATGGGAATTTGATCAAACCTTCACAGAACCTTAAGTAGTTAAGAAGCATAGATGTGACTAACTGTCTTGCAGTATTAGTACATTATTACAAATTACAAATGACAAATAATTACAAATTATTAGTACAATACTAATAATTTGTATTTATTTATTTATTTTATTTATTCCTAAAAAAAAAAAAATTCCCAAAGGGGGGGTGTAGGGCAGGTGACATGTCTTCCTTTAATGACTCACATTTTTTATTTTATTATTTTTTTATTAGACTGCTAGATCACTAATCTGGCACAGTTTCTACGACAAAACCACATTCATACAGTTCAATAAATATTATTAATTTTAATATGATGTCTAACATAATGTACAGTATATTAACAGGATTTCTCAGAAAAAATGCCAGTATATGATGTGCAATTATGAATTTTTGGCATTATTCACCACATTAAATACATAGACTGGATTCCATGCGATGAAACAGAACGTACCCAGAGCAAATCGTTTTTGTCATTTTCTCACATTCACAGATTTACTCTCACGTCTTGTTTCTCAAAGGGATTTATATTTAAATGTTCTTTAGTGTTTTATGTATCTATTCATGGGCTAAGTCTGTTTCTTTTTCTGTGTCTGTTTCTACAGGGCCTGAAGGCTGTAACCTGTTTATCTACCACCTGCCGCAGGAGTTTGGGGATGCCGAGCTCATGCAGATGTTTCTGCCCTTTGGCAACGTCATCTCTGCCAAAGTCTTCGTGGACCGGGCCACCAATCAGAGCAAGTGTTTTGGTGAGTACCCACAACGCTCATCAAAAAAAAAAAGACAACCAGCCGTGAGGAGATAAAAGCGTCATCATTTGACACGATCCTTTTAGAAATCGTCTCATGCCCCACTTCCCTTGCCGTGATTAGTTTTTTTTCCCCTCCTTCCTTTATTTCCCATGTCTCTGCTAATCAATTTGCAATTAACATTGGAAAAGTGCCGTCACATTTGAGTGAGCAGTTCCCCTGGATGCTGCTCATCAGTGAAGGTTTATGGGATATTAAAGCACAGAAGAAGCAAGTACTGCAAGACAGCTTTCCTTATAGATATGCAGCCTTGAGAAAAAAAAGTCTACTTGCCATTCATTCCTATGGATTGCTTTGAGTACTAGAATTGTTTTTGGGACTATTTAGAATATATATAGTGCATCTGGAAAGTATTCACAGCGCATCACTTTTTCCACATTTTGTTATGTCACAGCCTTATTCTAAAATGTATTTAAAAAAAAAATTTCTCAGAATTCTACACGCAACACCCCGTAATGACAACATGAAAAAAGTTTACTTGAGATTTTTGCAAATTTATAAAAAAAAATAATAATAATAATTGAGAAAGCACATGTACATAAGTATTCACAGCCTTTGCAAAATTGAGCTCAGGCGCATC
>JAQMYJ010000038.1:28340851-28360724 GCA_030014305.1 Clarias laeviceps
GAGCTCACAGACGCCCCTGATTGGCTGTAGAGTCGTGATTAATGTGGGAGCACTAAGTACCTCTCATCCCTCCCCTCAGAGAGAGCTCGGCCAAATTAATATTTAAAATGGATGGTTTGGTCATGGTATTTATTTATTTTTCCTTCTCTCTTTTTCCCTGTTCAGGCTTTGTGAGCTTTGATAATCCATCCAGCGCTCAGGCTGCCATTCAGGCAATGAATGGTTTTCAGATTGGCATGAAGAGGCTTAAGGTCCAGCTGAAGCGGCCAAAAGATGCCAACCGCCCTTACTGATTGCACCAACATCCACATCGAGGTGAGAACCACCACTAGAAGGGTCTCTATATCCACTTGTTTTCATGCAAATTCCATTTGGGACATTTGTATTGAAAAAATTGGGCGTACAAAACCACCACTGAGTAATAGTTAGAAATACAGAATGTGGGTTAGGCCGCGTGGTGAGTGTTGGTGTGTATGTTAGGGGTTCATTGTTTTGGGCCCGCTTCACAATACTGTTACATATTGTCAGCTTATGGAACTGAGCAATTCTCTTTTTTATTTGGTTTCCTTAAGGACAGGTACCACTAGCAAAACTGCTGATGGTAAAAGTAAAGACTAAACAAAAAATAATGTGTTCATGAAGTTTTGTTCAAGAAACAATAAAAAAAAGCAAAAAAGTTGGCACTTCAGATGGGTTAAATTAAGTAAAGCATTAAATTGCTTAAAATTGGGTTCTATGCTGTTAAAGAGTGTGATCAGTGATCAATCAAACGCTTGAAATTGCATCATAAAATACTGACAATATAAATCACAGCTATGTCTATTAGTGAAAGTAAGATCTTTCCCAAACACACGGAGTGCGACAAAAACTCGGATTTGTGCAGCCATAAGAACCCTATCACTTGTTAATCATGCTAATGATAAGATTCGACTTTGGAGCAATGGGCAAGGGTCATGTGATCAGATTAGTCCAGAGTGACCCTACTCCAGAGCAATGGGTGTGTTAATGTGCAAGGGAAGCACTTGAAGCGATGCACCCATCATACATCCAGTAGTGTCCACTGTACGAGCCTCTGGAGACAGTGTTATGATCTGGCGTTGCTTCAGTTGGTCAGGTCTAGACTCAGCAACATTATGTGGCAATAAAATGAATTCAGCTGATGACCTGAATGTAGTAAACACATCAATTAATTAATTAATTTATTTATTTAATTCATAATTTTTTTTATTCCCTGATCATATTGCATGAGTAAATTCCAGGACTCGAATTGTGAAAGAGTTGTTCTGGGAGCATGAGGAGTCAATTTCATTTTGACACATGATTTAATCAGCACATTGTGCACCACAAGTTAAGATGCAGGCAGTCAAAGAAAATACAGTATGAATGTGAAACTTTTTATTTGGTTTTTAACAGGCAGTGTACTAATCCTATCAGGGTTTGGTACCTGGCTTTAATATTTGCATACCATGTGGATGGAAACAGATGCACAGAAGCATTCCTGACTGTGTTTGATTGATAATTGTTTGCTTTGATTTTTCCAAGAACCCAGATGTACGGTCGACATAAAAATAAAAAAGAGCAATTAACGCCACAGCACTGAGACAGTTAGAGCATTAGAACACCAGTTGCAGTTCAGACTCCCTGAGGAGAGGAGGTTTTCCATAGAGCTCGATAGACAGATGTCCTCAAACGAGAGCACTGGGAGGTTTGATCAGCACAATGGCCTACTCAGTGAGAATCTGCCAACTTGCATACAAAACATACTTACCACTTTTGTCCACAGGGTGTATGTGTGTGTGTGTGTGTGTGTGTGTGTGTGTGTGTGTGTGTGTGTATGCACATTTTGTCAGCAGAAATGTGCATGTCCACCTCCTTGTTTTTTCTTTTTTTTCTCCCAGATTATACATTGTCTTCAAAATTGTTTTTTATGTACATGCTTGTTCCATTTACTCACTCATTGCAGTCTGTCTTACTCTGTATATATGTTTTTATTTGTATAATAATAATAATAATAATAATAATAATAATAATAATATTAATAATAATAATAATATTAACATTTCTCATTTCTATCAGCAATGTCTCCTTAATGATCTTCCTGAGAAGTTTGTAAGTGCATCGGTAATGCTCATGACGAAAAAGGTGAAGGAAAAGAAATTCCATGGATTTGTTTTTTTTCTTTTGCCTCTAACCGGCGTGAAACCCAGGCATGGCCAAACGTAGCTCGAGATGGCCACGCTCTTGCCTAGCTACATGTCTACGGTCAGGGGGAAACTGTAAGTTCCCGCTACAGTGTCATTTTCTTTTGGATGACGTCATGTGTACTACTGTGATGGAGTGGCATGACGTGCTGTTGATCTTTTATTCTCTTTCTCTATTTCTCTTGTGGCCATGTTCTGGATTTTTTGTATTTATGGAGTGCAGTATTTTGTTTGCGCTGTCGGTAGCTGGTAGCTGGTGTTTGTAAATCTGCTGATTGGTTGGTTTCGATGCGGTGTAACCTTTTTTGCTGTTGTACCGTGAGTTGTGTGTTCTTGTTATTTTGCGTGTGAACTTGACAATGTGTTGATATTTTGCCCTTCCTATCTCGCTTCCTTCCTTAACATGAGCTGTGACTCTTTGTTCTTTCGTTTGATGTTTTTTTTCCCCTCTCTTTCTCTCTTTTATTTTTATAAAGGAGCTGAACTTTTTAATAGCTAGCTTTCCCAACGGGCGATCATTACATCATGACACCATGTTTGTATGGCAAATATTCTTCCCCCCAGTGGTGATGCAAAGGCAAATGTTAACTCCGGTCTCCTCTTCTCTACCTCTGTGTGCTGTTTTCATTGTATCTCAGTTTGAAGTGCTTCGCTGTGATTGTTTTGTTTGGCCAACATGGGGATTGCTTCCTGTTTACTTATTTATGAGCTTGCTAACCAATTACATGATTGCAGAGCTGCAGGTGCTGGCATGGACCCACACATGGCGACTTCATCAAGTCAAGTTCTCACATACACACACATAAACACGTGTGGTTACTCTCCTGCTACCTGCTTTTTTATTTATTTTTTTTTTTTTTTACAAAGTTATATATTAAAATCTATCACGTGAATAGCAAATTCTAGGATGAAATTAGAGGCAAGTACTGAAAATAATAAAGATACCTTGAATCTGTAAATGATGTAAATGTTAGATTTCTTATTTTTTGCATATTTACAGTAATGGTTCAAACTAATTTTAATATTACACAAAGTAATCCAATTAAATACAAAATCCAGTTTTTAAATGATGATTTCAAAAAAAGCTGTCACTTTGCCCTATGTGAAAAAGTAATTACTCCCTTGCTAAATCATGAATGAACTGTCATTTTTGGAAAGCTGAGTTAAATTTCATTTTCCACATGTAAATCAGGAAATTACTTAAATAGAACCTGTCTGACAAAGTAAAGCACGCTAAAAGATCTCAAAAAGCAACACGATCTTAAGACATTCAAGAGCACATGAGAAACAAAGTAATTGGCCTGTAACAGTCTGCGAACCACGGTGAGAGCCGTTATCCACTAATGGAGACAACTTGGTACACTGGTGAACCTTCCCAGGAGTGACCGGCCTACCAAAATTCCTCCAAGAGCACAACGACGGCTCATCCAGGAGCTTATGAAAGAACCCAGAACAACATCTAAAGAACTGCAGACCTCACTTGTGCCAGTTAAGGTCAGGGTTCATGATTTAACAATAAGAACAAGACTGCACAAAAAAAATGGCATCGATTGGAGAGTTCCAGAATTTCTCACATTTGCCCCAAAAATATCTTGATTATCCCCAAGACTTTTGGTCAAATATTCTGTGGACTGATGAGACAAAAGGTGTGCATCCCGTTACATCTGGCGTAAAACTAACCCAGCGTTTCATAAAAAGAACATCATACCAACAGTCAGACATGGTGGTGGTCTGATGGTCTGGGGCTGCTTTGCAGTTTCAGAACCTTGCCATAATTGATGGAACCATGAATTCTACGTTTAGCCGAAAATCCTGAAGGAGAATGTCCGGCCATCAGTTTTTGACCTCAAGCTCAAGCACACTTGGGTTATGCAGAAAAACAATGATCTGAAACATTCCAGCAAGTCCACCTGTTAATGGCTCAAAACCAAAAAAAAAAAAAATCACGGTTTTGAGGTGGCCTAGTCAAAGTCTGGATTTAAATTCAATTGACATCCTTAAACAGGATTTTAAAGCTTTTAATGCTCGAAAATCCTTCAATGTGGCTAAATTAAAATAACTCTGCAAAGAAGAGTGGCCCAAAATTCCTCCACAGTGATGCGAAACACTCATTGCCAGTTATCGCAATTACAGTTGTTGCCAAGGGTGGCACAAGCAGTTATTAGGTTTAGGGGCTATTACTTTTTCAAATAGTGCCAGGTAGGTTTGGACATCATGGACATGGTTAAAATTAGCTTGATAATCTAAATTGGTTAAGTGTGATAAATATGTAAAAAAAAGAAAAAATCACGGCAGCCAACATATTAAGAAAACCCTGCTGTTTAAATGTTCTTAAATCAAATACTGAAAATTAAATGATTAAAAAAAGAAGTCATAAAATGGCATTCCATTGCTGTGAGTAAAAGCAGCTTGATATCATGAGGTGTCTACTTTTAAAGCCACTCTCTATCTGTTGTGTTGCATTCATAATCAGACCTTTTTTTCACAAAATGCCCTGCCTAGAATTCTTTCTTTCTTCAGTCGAAATAGTTTTAACACTTTTAAAAAGCGTGTGTGTGTGTGTGTGTGTGTGTGTGTGTGTGTGTGTGTGTGTGTGTGCCAAAGAAAAGGAGAAGAACGAAGAGATGCAGTGTGAGTTATTGGTGTTGAGTGCAAGCCAGACTTTTTTTTATCGTTGTTGTTTTTTTTTTCTTTTTTTCTCTAATAGAAAGTGAAATACACTGAGGTGTAGTTCTTTTGTACGCCTCTTCAGAGATCTTATCAAAGTAAACCTAATTAGCATTATGAATCCTAATGCATTAATTAAAATTATTTAGATGATTAAATAAAAAAATATATACATAGGAAACTGCCTCTGGATTTGATACAACTCTAAGAATACAAGTGGATGCAAACCATGCCAGGAAAATGCACGCAACAAAGCCACTATTATTATTATTTATTTATTTATTTATTTATTTCACTTGAAAGTCAGTTTCTACAATTTAGAATTGTTTTAATCTTTAGTATTTATGCTTTTTTCATACCAGTATGAAGTATGAAGTGTTAGAATTGAAATTTATAACAAAAGAGACTTATGCAAATATGAGGCGGCAAATTGTAAATGTAAAATGATAATTTTATATGAAATATAATATGATAATTGCATTTTATACAACAGCAGCTCTTACAGTATTTCTGGCTATATTTAAAAAAAAAAAAATCAATCAAATCAAAGTATGTAAAAAAAACTCTAAAGTTGGCATGTCTGTACATTGAAGATATTTGCGGAAAAATAATTTGGGGGAACCCAAGATGAGTAATAGAACACATCAAGATGATTTGGGGAATTTTTGTCTGTTTGTAACTTATAGGCTTTGTTTCATCACAATCGGCCCACGGGAAAAGAAGTTATGCTACTTTGAATTTTAAATGGAAAACGTGCGTATACCATTAGTTCATCTCAAAATTCAACAGATGGCGCTGTACATTTTTTTTTTAATTCACTTATGATTGCGCCATTAAATTCCATATGAACAAAGTCACCATCACATCTAGTACACAATATAGCCACTAATTTGTTAACATCTGAGCGTCAAACCCGTATCCAGGCCTTCCTCAAACTTTGAGTTGGAAAAAAAAAAAGTTGGAAGCACAGTTGTATATAATGTCTTTGTATGCTGTAGCCTTACCGTTTCCTTTCACTGGAAATAAGATGCTCAAACATTCCAAACTGACAACTGAACTGCGCACAAATAGAGCTCTATGAAGACATAGTTTGCCAATGTTAAAAAAAAAACAGCCTGAGTGGGATTCGAACGCCAGAAGATGCAGTGAGATTATTACATACTTACCAAGTAAGGGAACATATTGTTGATGCTCGTACAGTAAATGTGCTTACCTAACCACGAGTGCCAAAAACACAATATTACTGTAGAGTAATCTGGGAGATAAGATGCACCTCATGGTAGAAAAATTTAATATAGAGGTACTGTAAGATTACAACACTAAGAGATGCGTGACATGAGATACAAGCGCTGTGTGCAGGAGTTAGAAACTTAGAAACTGTTAGAAACTTAAGGGAACATGGATGTAGCCGGATGTAGTGTGAACAGACATGACTTGGCATAAATGCTACAAAAATGGTTAAACTTCACTCTTTTTAGGTCGTATTTGCAATGTTGTGATTGGGTCAATGTAATTGTAATGAAGTCTTGGTGAACCTCAAGGTCACATTGTTACAACCAAATTACATTGTTGCGTAATGATCCAATGTTATTGTTAACTAATGGATGAGTCTCCAAATTATTTGGTTTAAAATATGATGAATGAATGGCTAAATCTGTCCGCGATGTTTAGACACGCTTGCCAATTGCCAGGCAATGGAGGCAACACACACACAGACAATGGAGTGTCGGGATGTTCTCTGGTTTATTAACAGAATAAATAGGTATATATTGTTAGTCTTAAGCCAAATTCCAGAGTAAACACAAAGCAGATAAGCATCACACACATCCTTCACTACATCTTCTAAAGACATCTGGGGAAACAAAGACTGGGATGTTTTATAGACATCTAGCGATGAAACCATAGGATTGTCATATAAGGAATGAGGAAGGATCCAAGGGAAACAAAGAGTGGGGCGAGCATGCAAAAGTTAACACCTTCAAAGGAAGACTAATGCTTAGGGTTCCTGCTGGGATTTAAATAAAGCACCTAACATAAAAATAATGAAGCAAAGCTACACTGTTCTTCCATCGCATCCCAGCTAAAGCACAATAAATGGCACCAACTTCATCCTGACCACCATTTACAAAAATGCAATTATCTGCAAAAGTGGAAAAGTGGAAAGGTATTTACATTATATATACAAAAGGGCAAAGCACAAGCAAAGGCAAAAATATCAAGCAGAGAATCATACATGTACAGTATATCCTAACACATGTAACAACAATAAATATACAGTGCCTTGCAAATGCATTCATATTCCTTGAACTTTTCCACATTTTGTCACATTACAACCACAAACGTAAATGTATTTAATTGAGATTTTAAGTGATAGACCGAACACAAAGTGGCACATAATTGTGAAGTGGAAGGAAAATGATAAATGGTTTTCAATGTTTTTTTTTTTACAAATAAATATCTGACAAGTGTGTCGTGCATTTGTATTCAGCCCCCCTGAGTCAATACTTCGTAGAACCACCTTTTGCTGCAATTACAACTGCAAGTCATTTGGGGTATTTCACTAGAAAGTGTAGCCTATCTATCTTTGCAAAATAGCTCGAGCTCTGTCGGATTGGATGGAGAGCATGTGCGAACAGCAATTTTCAAGTCTTGCCACAGATTCTCAATTGGATTTAGGTCTGGACTGTATTTATTCTAACACATAAATATGCTTTCATCTAAACCTGTAGGTTTAGGGTCGTTGTCCTGCTGAAAGGTGACCCTCTATTTTCTTTTAGGATTGAACAGGTTTTTGTTCTAAGATTGCCAGCTTCCCTGCTGTTTCTGCTGACGAAAAAGCATCCCCACTATATGATGCTGCACAGTGTTAGTTTTCCACCACACTTACACATATATTGCATTTAGGCCAGAAAGTTCATCATTTAGGCCAAAAGGTTTCATCTGACCATAGCACCTTCTTCTATGTGTTTGCTGTGTCCACCACATGGCTTGTTGCAAAACGGCAAACAGGACTTCTTATGGCTTTCTTTCAACAATGGCTTTCTTCTTGCCACTCTTCTATAAAGTCCAATTTTGTAGAGTGCACGATGTCCTGTCGAAAGATTCTCCCACCTGAGCTGTGGATCTCTGCAGCTCCTCCAGAGTTACCATCAGTTTAGGTGGACGGCATGTCTTGGTAGGTTTTCAGTTGTGCCATACTCTAACAATTTTTGGATGATGGATTGAACAGTGCTCTATGAGATGTACAAAGCTTGGGATTTTTTTTTTTAAAACCTAACCCTTGCTTCTCCACAACCTTATCCCTGGTCTGTCTGGTGTGTTCTTTGGTCTTCATGATGCTGTATGTTCACTAATGCTTTCTAACAAACCTCTGAGGGCTCCCCAGAACAGCTTTATTTATACTGAGATTAAATGGCTCACAGGTGAACCCTATTTACTAATTGGGTGATTTCTGAAGGCAATCTACTGGATTTAATTAGGGGTATCAGAGTAAAGGGTGCTGAAGACAAATGCACACCACACTTTTCAGATTTTTGAAGACCATTTATCATTTTCTACGTAAAATCCCAATGAAAAACCTTTTGTATTTGTGGTTGCAACATGACAAAATGTGGAACAGTTCAAGAGGTGTGAATATGTTTGCAAGGCACTGTAACAATGCAATGATGCTCATCTTCAACGATGTAGATGTACATTGCTTATATGTGCTTCTGGTCCTACATTCACCCAGTCATGAACAGGGTGCTGTATACGATAAACTGGGACTTGTGATTTTGAAATGTAATTATTATACCACAATTATTTACCATTGCAATCATGTAGGACAAGGTGTCGGTCAAAATGGTATGGACAAAAATTAATGTATATATCAGTAGAAAACTGGTGTGGTAGAATAGGAATCTATTGTTGTTTTATTTCTGGAACAGCAATGTGAAGAAAATTACATTTGGTGTAACTGTTAAAACCGGGAATAAAAAGACTTTAATTTTTTTAAAGACTTATTTTTGTAAAATTCCATTGCACTGCTTTGGCTAAGAAGCCATCCGTCTATAATCTGTTTGTGTAATTACACTCCAGTCATCTCTCATCACACTGTCTTCACGTCGTGTTTATCTGTTTGGCTGTGTGTCTCTCCCACTTGTCCCGCTGTCTGTTTCATTACTTTTAGCTAATGATAGATTAACTGGTGCTACAGACAGAGACGGATTCACAGCGTTGTCATTTTAAACGATGTGTCAAAAAACACCTACCGTACCAAGTGTCTTTTTTTTCTCATATTATTGACGCTTGTCCGTCTGCGCTCGTGTTTATCTAACCTCAAATATACATCTTTACTTTATAATCTGATGTCTTTCACTTTGTTGTGTCGTGAGTGTGTTTCTAAGTGTTGGCTGTAGATGTCGGTGTGTATAGCGCTGTCAGAATTGCACTTAAATATCTGTTTATACGACTAAATAGTTCACGTTTTTTTTTTTCTTCTTTCCTCCTCTTCTCCCCCACCCCTTTCTTTTTTCTATTTTGTTTTCTTTCTTGCAGGATGAAGGATGACAACACCTTATTTTCACAAGTGCAGTATAAGTACAAAAAAAAAAAAAAAAAAAAGACTTCTTCTCCGTTCTGCCACAAGAAAGACGAGTGGTCCCTTGATTCTGTGAGAAAATTGCTGAGAGATATGAGACTAGCTGACTGAAGAAATATGGAGGGATTTTTTTCTTTTCTTTTTTTTTTTCTCGGCTAAATATTTCCTTTTTTTATTTACTCGCTTTGGCATCGCACACCTGTGGAAGCCGATTTTGCAGAGACCAACTTTTTTGCTGCTGTTTTTTAGACAAGATGGAGAAATATTTATAGATACATTATGCTCAAAGCATGCATACACAGTTATACGATCACATGCAGTCAAACGCAAACATATCTATCTATCTATCTATCTATCTATCTATCTATCTATCTCTCACACACATACGCAGATCTACACAAATTAACAGACACAAACCCTTTGCACTTAGGCTGATGCATAAATGCACTGCAGAAACTTCATATTTTGGATACTGGTTAAAACTGATATCTCTATTTGTAAATCCATAGGAATGCGCGCACTCACACACACACACACACATATATGTACACACTTACACACACACACACACACACACACACACCAGCCTGCTGCCATTTTGGTTTTCGTGCCTATACAGGTGTTGTAGTTTGTGCCAGGGAATGCTCTGGAGAAATAGAAGAGAAAAAAAAATGGGACTCCAGGAATATTTACATGCATCATTCCTTAGAAAATAGGGACCAAAGGACTACATGCTTTTTAAAAGAATATAAATATATAAATATATATAAATAGACTCATTCTATATATATATATATATGGCTCTTACCTTAGCTGCAAACATTGCAATTATAGATAGTAGTAGTTGAAAACAATTAATAAGTCAGTATCCATTAAGTATTCATTATAAAGAGAAAACAAGTTAAAAAAAAAGAGAGAGAGTGAAGGATAATAATCAAACTGAGGCTGAAACCATTTAGTTCTGGTGGTGGTTTATTTGCACCAGACAGTAGTTTAGATGTAACGTAGATTCAAAGAGTAGATTTGCCAATTTTTTTTTTTCTTTCCTTTTTTTTATGAAAAAAAAAAATACTTGAACTTGTAATGAAAAAATTAAAAAGTCTACAAAAAAAGGAAACACTACGAAATCAAACAAACAAACAAACAAAAAAATCATTGTCTGTCTTAATGGCTGCTCATTCTAGAAAATATGTACCGGACGGATTATACAGCTCATCACGGCCTCTTCAAAACGCCACATTTAACGAACTCATTCCAATTTCTTCTCCGCCATCTGACAGCTACAATGTCTAACTGTGTCGAAAGGAAACCGGAAAGCGGGAAAACGGAAAATCAAAATGAACGTGAAGGAGCAAACGTGAAGGAGCGTCTAAAGTCTGTACTTTGACAGGGTGCAGGCTTCCCATAAGCCTTTTTGTTCAAGCGACAATCCACTGTAAAGACCAAGCTACTGGATACGATGTGGACTCTCTTTCTTTCTCTACTCTCCTTTTGTAATACGACAGGGAGCACGCGATCTAGACTGATCTCACAGTTACTACTGCAGTGCGGGGTGTGGGTGGTGTGAGGGGTGGGGTGGGGTGGGTTGGGGGGGTCATGTCAACGTTGTCCTTTAAGAGCGGACTTTATAAAATCGTGACAGAGATGACGCGGGAGAGTCGATAGCTACAGAAACTGCCAAATGAACCCGGATAGATAAACGACCGCAGTGACTTTTTTAAAACCGTAAGTAAGAAATGAAAATCATTAGAAGTGACACCATGCTGGTCTGAAGAGAAATGAACGAGACACGGCGAGATCTATAGGTCTACTGAAGCCGCTGCAGGCTAAGCAAAGTGCTCGAGTTACTAGGTGCTTTGCAGATCTATTCTGAACTTTCATGGGAAAGGCAAAAAAAAAACAAAAAAAAACAACAACAACAAATGCACTCACAGCATTAGCAGCTGAAAGCTTTTAGATGCCATTAAGCTTTGTTGTAATCTGATGTAAATGGAACTATGCTCTCTCTAATGCCACCATAAATGATGGAACGAACCTGGGAAAGTAAGGATGACATGCAGTCAACACTCTACCCAAGCCTGTATTGCACTCAAAGGTGATTATTATTTTTTTTTTCGTCAGTTATCAAAAAATGTAATTTAGACCACAGATGCATTGAACATGCTCAATGACATAATCACAAATTTTAGGCTTTTGATTATATTCCATTTAATAGTCAAAAAAATTCTATATACCTGTGATGCTGCCAAACAACTGTATTTATTTATTTATTTATTTATTTTTGCTTTGATTTGTTTTGTTTTTGAGTGGGTAATTTGATTTTGTTTCATTTTTAATTCGACATGTAACGATTCACACAATCAAACTTATATGATGTGTTATGAATATTGACCATAGCCTTTCTTTCGATGAATTTCTTTTTTTTTTTTTTTTTTTTTCATATAAAACACCTTAGAATTATTCAGACTTTTTTTTTTTTGTGAATTTGGTTGTAAAACAACCCAAAACACACACACACACACAAAACAAACAGTTTCAATCTTGTAATCTTTACAAATTGTTAACGACAACAACACTTCCGAATGTGTACTCCTGAAATATCGAACCATGCCTTCATTTATTTATGTATTTGTTTATTTTTTAATTATTTCATGGTTAGGCTCAGTGGGTTACAGTCTGCACAGGTTAGTGGAGTATGGCAGGGAATCATGGATGTCAAAAAAACTAAACAAAAAAAATTACCTTTACCCTTTAATGCCAGCATATCAGACCTCACACTTAATCCTTTAGATCCTGTTTAGGAATTTTCAAAGGACCAAAATGATGCGTTTAAAATCAGCTGCCTCCCCTTGCCAAATGAAATTTCTTCTTCCTGCCTACTTCCACTAGACTGAATGCTGAATGAAATTAGGTTGTGTTTAATTGTGACCTTCAGCCTGTCCATTTCTAAAACCCAGAGATTTACTGTATATTTGTTCAGATGTACTGTATGGTAGGAACCACCTGGGACACGTTTTTTAGGAGAAAAATTGACAAAAGTAGCACAAATTTCATGATGTCAGATGCTCTACACACTGGAAGTTAAAATGTTCTTTACTGTTTTTAAAGGTGTTTTATTTCTTTTAAATGTTAGTAACTATACATGATTATATTTCTTTTTTTTTTTTTATATAATCACGAAGATCTACTGTATCCGACCCCATCTACATACAATCTGAACAATTTGCACTAGTTATCACCCTTAACTACCTTTTTAGCTATTTTATTCCATTGTTGTCTAAAGTAACACACATTGGAAATACTTAATCAAGCTACGTATGTTAATCATCTTGGATTTGTCCATTATTGTCCAAAACTTTAAATCTCTTAGTGTAGAATTGTTAAAACATTATTTTAAGAAATTGGAGACGATTTTATAGAAGTGCCAAACTGTTTGATCTGAAATTGTTTGTTGTTGTTGACACCGATTTCGTAAATGCCCTCTATCACTATGGTTATCTCAGCACTTACAGGAACTACACCTCTACCTTCTTATCAATGTACCTTAGCTTAAAAAAAGACTGATTCGGTGAGGTTGTTGTGGTTGTTTTGTTTGCAGCTGTAAATGTAGGACATCTGGAAAGCACATATATTATTAAGCACTGAAAGAATATTGGTGAAGCACAGTATAAAAGGCTATGTCAATGCCGCAAAATGCTGCCCTACTTTGCTCCTTATAGGTGGCATAAATTTGCCAAGACAGACAACTGATCCTAAGTTACTGTAAAAAAAAATTTAATAAATAAAATATACATATGTAAAAGAAAAGGATGCATCAATACCAATGCTTGTATCTGATAACATATTCATTAACTAGTGAGATAAGTCTAATGCCATGTTAATGAACAGATAACACAAAGCAACAGCAATCCGGAGGTATTTCATGATTAATGACCAAGACTGCAAACTAGCATCTTCCTGCAATAATAATAAATAATATGACAAAAACGTCTTTATGGTGTTAAAAAGGAATCCTCAACAGAGATTGGCAAAGGAGAATCAGCAAAGGAGGAAGTGTACTGAGCAATGAGACGCGCATGCTTCCTTTTCCTATCTTCAAGTTGCAATGCATGGCAACGGTTTTTAAACATCCGCGCTCTCAGGTCGGCTGCCCTTACGCTCTCTATTAAATGTGAGGGCTGTAACAAAAGTAATGCAAAAGTGGGCACAAAATCAACTGAAATAGGTTGTTCAAATGGAATGTTTGAAAATCCCCCTCGTCGCAGTTGAAGGTCTCCTACTGAAGCGCCTCCAGAATGTTTATGAAGATGACATCATTGGCAAGAGCAATGTGCGCGGATGGATGAAGAAGTTTAAGGAAGGGGCAGGGGGGGGGGGGGGCGAGCACTCAAGATAAACCAATTTTTCAAAGGAAATTAGAGAATTGGGGTCAACAGTGGTGCAAATGCATGGCTTGTGGTGGCGACTATGCTGAGTCGTACCTGAATAGACGAATAGAGGAAGAGTAACTCTACCAGCATGCGCAATTTGAACCACATATGTCAGTTTCAAAAAAAAAAAAAAAAACTTTCATATATGTATAGTTTATATACAATGACATCACGGACACAACAGTTCACCAACCAACAACAGGCCTAGATAAAATTTTGCTGCTGAGGGCTTAATGTTAATGTAATATGTGATTGATTTCAATGTTATTTGTGTCAGTAAGTATAAAAATTAATGTTTACTCAGAAAAGCATGATATTGATGCATCAAAAGAGAATCAAATGTGATGTAAAGGAAGACATATCAATTTCAAGCAGGTAAAAATCATTGTCTTTTTTTGTTGTTGTTAATGGCGAGGTCTAGGTTAAATCCTATCTAAAGGTATTTAAAGAAGCTTTGGCTACTGGTACAGTATCCTGGGAATTCTATTAATGATGATTGCATTGTTCTCTATTACTGTATATATGTTCCTTATTGTCTGTTTATTTTATTTTCACACCTAAAAGTGTAACATTGACAAAATATCAAGTGTTTGGGTTAAATGCTTGGGGTTACTGTGTTGCAAATCAGAAAGCTAAAAAATGAGTGTTCGATGTCTAATGATGCAAACTGTTTCGACAAGCAAGACTGCTGTTGTCATGCTATCACCCAGGAGAGGAGGACAAAATCAACATCCCAAAAAAAAAAAAAGCAGAATGTTCATTTTGTGGCTCTTTTACTGTACCATTCTTGCCTAAAAACCACCAATTTAGACCCAGCTCATACTGGAAACGTTATCTAAATATCTGGTATCCGCAGACGTCCATTAAAAAGCCAAGCCTTGCAAGTGTTTCTGAGTCTTGCTGGTTCCTCGTCCGTTAGACAGATGTTGTTGTTTTGCACGTCGTTAGGCCTTTTATTCTTCTTGCAGAATCATGTTGCTGCAGAGATGAATGTGGGATGAGTTAATCGACCAGAGGAGGGGGTGACCTGCCAGAAACAGAGCTCCTCATCTCCATTCCCCCCTGAGGCTTTACTGCTCTCCTTAAAATAGCAGTGATTGTCAAGGAAAGGAAGCGAAATGTAATTGACTGAAAGTAAAAAGATAATTAAGGGAACCTGTTGGACAGAAGGGGGGAAAAAATTTATGTCTCTCATTTAATAGCTGGATTTGGGGGGAAAAAATTAAAGAGAGAGAGAAAGAGAGAGTGAGATTTCGTCATCGTGTTTAAACGCGAGAGGTCTTGTTTAAAAGGACACGGGAACAAAAGGTGACGGAGGTGCATGCTTGGCTGGAAGTGTGCGTAGCTGCTGCGACTTAAGTGCCACAAGTCCAACTCTAGTACTCAGGGCATCACGTAAAATGATGTCACGACTTGTGGATGCTTGCAAACATCTTACGCACTGGCTTTTTTTTCAGGCAGGAGGACTCGCAAAGCTTTGTTTTTTTATTCATCAATGCATCAAAGGAAACGCTTTGATTCAGGAAAAAAAAAGAAAAAAGGAGCATGGGCCGATCAGAGAAAGCACGCAGTCATGCTTGACAAAAGCAAATTGCTAAACGCAGCCTTGTTATTTCATCATGTTTGAAAAGAAAGAATAGTACAGATAGTACAGAGAACATCACAATCCCAGTTGGTTTTGCGTGGCGATAAAATTTTAAAGACAAATCCTTATTCGCTGGAATGAACAGCTGTGGCGTTCTTTTAGTTTCGTTCCTTCTGAAATGTCATCGCATCCCAAATAATTAAAAAATAATAATAACAATAATGATTTACTGTATGCGTTCAAAGCCGAGAGATTACTGCATCTGAATGAAGATCTGTATGAGAGCTACTGGATGGTGCCAATAGGTTGTATAACCAAGAGTATGTAACGAGTGTTTTAAAAAAAACTCTGTAAATATGAAAAAAAAAAAAAAAAAAAGATAAAATGTTGTCAGGAGCGTCCCTAAGGATACGACAGGGGGTTTATGTGTCTGTGTTAACAATATATAAATATCACAGATATTTCTAATAGCTCGGATAAATAAAGTAAAAAAAAAAATGTAATCTTTTATTTTAAGATATTTTTAATTGTACTGCTATGAAGTTAAAGGAGAGACGCCAGGAGAGTGCATTAGGACACATGTTGCAAAGTACAGTAGTTCACAGAACACCTCCGAGGGTTAAACGAGATGTCAATGTGTAGCAAGTAGTTTAAACGCGAGCGTAGAGCGATACGTACGTATGTACGCGGATGTACACCAGGCACAGACTACATTAGCAGGTGTTCGGTCATAACCTGCATCGAGACTGTGACCAAGCTGTCCTCGTCTCCCTTCTATAGCATTCTCTTTATATCCCGTCCGATTCCGCAAGCCTGCTCTTTTCCCGGGAACTGTAAATACAACATAGCATATTTTTCAATTCTGTTTCTTCTTTCTGGTCTACATGAGAGATACTGGTCTAAAATATTTCTGGAAGAAAAAAAAATCTATATACATATTATATATATTTCATCGAGACTGATTTTTATTTATGTTCAAATGAATTTTATACTGTATGTATGGCAGCAAATTCTATTGATTGACTGATTTTGATATGTTCTCCGTTTTTTTCATGTTGTCGAGATCTCTGATGACCTAAATTGTTTGTTATGTTGTGTTTTTGAAGTGATGTTTTATGAAACCCAGAGTCACGAAGGTTTTTCAATCAAGCAGAGGTTTAAGAGAGAGAGAGAGAGAATTAAATCATGCAAGGATATCTGTTCATAATCATGATTTTTTATGACAAATATCAAAAATCTAAAATTTTGCCTTGAAATCTATAGCAGTATTGGGTTATTATTATTATTATTATTATTCACTGCAACTTTTATTTATTTGTTTCTTTCTTTCGAAAAAAAAAAACAACAATCTGGGGCGACCTATGTAAATTGTACGATAAAATAGAAACCATGAAATCATAAAAGGATGTCTGGGAGTTCTATGCTTTGTTTTTGTTTCTAATCTTAAATGCCTTGAAATCTTTACCCGGCTGGAATCGTTACTATTCACGTCATCACCTCTGTTGTCTGTTCTGCTTCAGTCTGTACTGTTCTGCTGTTCGGCTCTAATCTCATCGAATTCAGGAGGGGGAAAAAATCATGCATAAACTTTATATTTGACTCATCTTTTTTTTCATAGCTGTGGACGAAGTCGAGATGTCAGTAGCCGATAGTGCAGACGAGCGGCTGCTCAAATTCACTTACAATAGTCAACAAAACTATGAGGGGTGTTTTGCCTTAAATCCAGCACATTTTCCCCAATGATGCTACCTACACATCAGAAACTCACCACTCTATGCCAGTGTGTTGTATAGTTGCCTCTGTGTTTGGGCTTTGCAGAGGCCCTTTGTGTTTCAGTGCCACTAAAAGGACCAACTACTTATTACAGTACAGTTGCCAAATTGACTCAGAGGAGAACATGAAAAATGTGTTCTCCGTAAGAAATGAACTATTGCATTCCCTGCTTCTCGATCCATGTCTTATTATAATTATTATTTTCTATTTGTGTTAAATGTTTCTTTATTCATTTTTTTTATGGTGGAAATACCTTATTTATAAATTTAAATTCAAAAGTTATGTTTTTTCAATTTCTTTCTTTTTTTTTTTCTTCTTTTTTTCTTGAATACAAAAGCTGTAAAATAGCATCGGCACGAGCCCATCCTCTCTGCATATGGGCTGTTTTTTCCCTCATTGCTCCTGAACCGTGTAGCTCTAGATCATTATATTCTCTGCTTAGGCTAAAAATAAAGCACAGTCCTGTAGACCAGCACGGCTCCTTTTCCGTTCCTTCGTCTGATTGTTTGACTCTGGTGCTGCCTCCAGGTTCGGAGCGAAGTGTCGCCTGTGCCCGAGGAGGAACTGTCTTTGGTTTGTAGAGCTGGAGAATTGGTGGTGGTATTTATTTATTTATTTATTTATTTATGTATTACTCACATTATACACAGAATGCGTTTAGCATGTGTCATTGTATTAATTGAGATAATATCATTAAGCACATCTGAATACCAAATTAGGCGAAAGGGTTGGGAGCAAATTGTTTAGAAAGGGCGAATAATGCATAATAAATGGAAACAGGAGTACGAGAGGGTTGAAGGGTGAATTGATTAAAGTGAAGGGAACAATGATTACAGGCACACACACACACACACACACATATATACACACACATTCTCATACACGCTGTGAGTTTTCTAGAAACAGTGACAATTTGAACAATTTTACTTTGATTGACAAGCACTAATTAAGCACATTATAATATTTATAAATATTTATAAATACACTTTAAGGCATTTGCTGATAAAAATGCACACATCTGTAAAATACTAAGTAGGATTATGTAAACAGACACTTTAAACCCTATAAACATGTGAATAACTATTGTGAATAATATTTCCATACATTCATGTGTATTATACTGTATGTATGTGAACACTTTTATATATTATTTATTACACGAGGCACACAAATATTGCAGTCTGTTAGTTTTACAGCCAAGCAATAACATTGTTCTGTCTTACGCTTCCCCCGAGTTGATTCATGCCACCGCCCGTGGCACACACACTCCGAGCGCGTCGCTGATACCCTGTGTGTTAAAGCAGCAGAAACAATGTAGTGTTTGCTTGGAGGGTAAAGGTCAGCGGGAGGAAATTGGACTCAAATGGAAGAATGTCTTGCCTGTCCCTCAGGTCACTGACATGTGAAGGGAATATAAATGAAGTTTTCAGAAGGAGATTGTATCAGTTTTGACATGCACGTGTTAGCGAAAACAAATGTCCCCACAGGATATACTTAAGGGCGAATCCACGGCATGTTTAATGAATAGCTAGTCTGACAGTATGTGTACAGTATATACATTTACATATTCGCCGTTGGTTCCTCGAATGTTGTTTTTGCACCTAGTGGGTATCTCCAGTAGCAATAAAGAAGGACTATAAGCAGAAATGCATTAAACATGTTCATCTCAAAATATATGCATAATGCGAGTCAAAATGTATTACTTATACACTGATCAGGCATAACAGTAACTTGTAACAGGATCATGGGCACCCAAGGTGCAACACAATGCAACACAACTCACAAAAAAAAAAAAGTCAATGCTGGACACAACAGAAAGGCATCAGAACACCCAGTGCACTACAGCCCAGCCATGCAAAGAATTGTTGATACAGCCTCCAAAGTCCCCAGATCCCAATTTGATCGAGCATCCATGGGATGCACCAGACAAACAATGCTGATCCACAGACTTCCCACAGCACCCAAACAATCTGCCACTAAGGTCCAGGTGCCAGACAGCACAGCACACCCCAAGAAGTCCTGTGGAGTCACGCTCCGAGGGGCCAGACCAGCCCTGGTGACCCAAGGGGAACCTATGTGTTTTTAATGTTAATGGTTTTAAAGTTTTAAAGTAGTGAAGATGTTGGAATCCCAGAATGCAATACAGCTACAGTATATAATGCGGTTGTGCTGATTAACCAGAGTCTCTGCTCTGCTACTTAAACAAATACAAAGTGAAGACGGTCTTGACAACAGTATTAGCATGAAAGCTGAGGCTTCGGAAACTGATCTGTTTGAGCACTGAGTACAGATGAGGAGGTGAGGGAGCTGGGCAGGCTGAAGGACTAAAGCTCTTTTTAAGTACAGATAACACAAGAGCTAAACCCCACTGGCACAACTATCACCAGATAGTCAAATAGGAAGCCAACAAATTAAACCTAAAAAGGTTAAAACAACAAACTTAGAATTTCTATTTAAAACATTAAAATGCAACTCATTCAAGGGGATTTTTTTATTTTTATTTTTATAAATTTAAATATTTTTTGTTATAATGTACTAACAACAGGATGCTAAATTAATGTTGGTGTTGGCAGCTGTTTCTCTGAGGACTTGAAAGTTCGATAGTTCATACAAGTCTACCTGAGTTTTCAATAACTAA
>JAQMYJ010000038.1:28404689-28419071 GCA_030014305.1 Clarias laeviceps
TGTATTGTGACATATTGGGCAAAAACCTCCTTCCCTCAGTCAGAGCATTAAAGATGGGTCGTGGCTGGGTCTTTCAACATGACAATGACCCAAAGCACACAGCCAGGAAAACCAAGGAGTCGCTCCGTAAGAAGCATATCAAGGTTCTGGAGTGGCCTAGCCAAAATAAATACAATGGTCACCACTGTCCTCCGTGGTCCCTAGCTGGAATTACAGAGGTTCCTAGATGGATGGATGGACCTTGTCATATAGTTTAATGGTGTAACAATAGTATCAGGTAGTTCTTAAAAATAAGAATTACTTTTAGAGAATGATGTTTGGATATAAAATAAACGAAAATGCAAGCATACCTAACATCAGAATATCACCTTTTTTCTTATCCATCCTGCCTTAGCTCGCTCATACCATCTAAGCTCCCTTTTCTCTTCAGTTCTCTTTTTGTTTTGTTGACTTCTTGATTGTGACTTATCAGGAGAAATGGTTTTCCCCCCTGTCCTTATAAAACACAGCAGTTATAACAACTATGAGGGGCGTTCAAGTCAAAGCAGGACTTTTGACTGTGCAGAAGAACCAAACACTCCTATGGAAGTAAAACCTCCCTTTATTTCCCAAATATAATCCCATGCCACACTAATCCCAGTGTTTCAGTAATGCTTGGGGGAAAAAAAATTAAAGTAAAAAGTTTTCTTAGTATGCCAGAGCCATGATCGGACTTCATGCTTCATGTATGAAACGCTGGCATCCCAGGAACTCCTCTAATGGTTAACATGTGGAAATGACTTGGGGTAAGGTCAGGACTGTACAGTGATGTGGCAATAACTTTCAGTGAGTTCCTGTAATGTGGAAGTGGTGTGTACAGTTCCCATAGACAGATGTGTTTCTTCCACATGTTAGGGACAAGTTATCTATTGATTTTCAAGAATCAGGTGTTTCTCTCACTGAATGTTCAGTGAGCCTGAGCCACCTCGGACAGGATCGTACAGCCTTCTTTAAAATGTTGGTCCAATTTCATTTTAACAAAGTGATTTTAGTGGCAGCATGGTGGTGGTTAGCACTGTCGCCTTGCACCTCCAGGGTCCAGGTGGCTTATACAGGATAATACAGTATATATGAGTGAGTGGTTCTAATATTAAAATAATTCCTTAATGCCACAATAAGTAAAGTTGCCACACCATTGTGACAACCAGAGTGCTGCTGGGATGTGAGTACCATCAAGAACATATAATGAATGTTTATGTTATTGGCATTAATTATAGAATATGACAAATACAATAAAACAAATAAAGCATGAAAATTATGACAAAAGCTGACTTTGGCCGGTCTGTCTTTGCTTTGCTTTAAGCTGTAAACAAATGCCTAAGCTGATGGAAGATTTATCACATGTCTCCCTTATCAGGAAATTGATATTTAAAAAAAACTGCATGATTTCTTTTCCAGAGGATAAATTATGGATTAAAAATAGACTTTATTTGAAACTATATCTTCTTTACACACTGTGCAACATTTTTGATCCAGCAAATCAGCCCCGAGACATTTGAACCATTTGAAATGGTTTTCTCATTTGACAGCTTTCCCATTTAACCAAACTTAGTTCACTTAATTCAGCTTCTCTGTAATCTGTCTTCAGGTTTTGACCTTTTCAGGTGCTGTTACGCTACCAAACATTTTTATTATTTGCATGGGTCTAAATAACTTCTACTTATGGCTTTTTCTTTCAGGGATTATTAGTCATTTATGTTGCTGTTCCTTTGTGTACTTGAACTTTCATAGAGTTTTGTGGATGACATTAAATGGTAATGAGCTATATTCTGAGTTTGTGCTTTGTAAAAACAGCTAAATCAATAATAAAAATAATAATAATAATAATAATAATAATGTTAGTAATGTTAGTAAGTGAAAGAATAACAATCATAGCTGCCTAGAAAATATTTTTCAGCAATGTGAAACAAAACACACAGCAACAGAGCTGCACTTTTTTACAGAATGTTATAATATAATATAATATAATATAATATAATATAATATAATATAATATAATATAATATACAGGTGTATCTTATTGAATTAGAATATCCTTATCCTTAACATTATTTTAGTAATTCAATATAGATTCAATACACACAGACTGATATACTGTATTTCAAGTGTTTATTTCTTTTCATTTTGATGATTATGGCTTGCAGCTAATGAAAACCCAAAATTTAGTGTCTCATAACATTTGAATATTACTTAACAGAAATGTTGAATTGCTGAAAAGTATGAACATATACAGCACTCAATACTCCCTTTCCATGAATTACTGCAATGCGGCGTGGCATGGAGGCGATCAGTCTGTGGCACTATTGAGGTGTTATGGAAGCCCAGGTTGCTCAGATAGCGGCCTACATGTCTTCTGTTGGGTCTGGTGTCTCGCATCTTCCTCTTCACAATACCCCAGAGATTCTCTATAGGTTTTAGGCCGGGCGAGTTTACTGGCCAATTAAGCACAAAGATATGATGTTTCTTAAACCAGATATTAGTACTTTTGGCAGAGTGTGCAGGTACCAAGTCCTGATGGAAAATGAAATCAGCACCTCCATTAAGCTTTTTCCAAACCCTGTTCTGGTCCTGGAGGGCTCCTTGCACTGCACACTTTAGGGTTTTTTTTTTGTTTTGTTTTTTTGGCCCCCAGCACACCTGATTTATTTAATTATTATTAACTACTTATTATTTATTATAGAAGTGGGTGTAACGAAGCAGGGAAACCAATACAATGGCAGGGCAGAGGGTAGAAGGGTCCTGCGGGACCAGGGAAACACTAGTTTAAAAACATAATTAAAATTATTTTTTTTATATAAGGATATATAAAAAATATATAAGGGTCTGGATAAGGGCATCTTTCAAATGCCATTAAAATGTATGTGTAAAGCAATTGAGTAAGCAATTGTTGTTGTTGTTGTTGGTAGTGATGATGGTGGTGTTGGTGGTGGTAATGGTGTTGATTTCTTGCATGCACAAGGAATTTGTCATTTTTTCCTGCAAAGCACCCAAAAAATATTTGACACCATTTGGTCCAACACTTCAGAGGTCATCTCTGTGCTGAAAACATTAACATTGCATTATGCAAATAATAAAAATGTAAAGACATCTACAAGGAGAAAAAGGCTAAGTGCAGCGCAATTTAATGCTTCTGACTTTCAGCAGGGCCGTGAAGGATGTTTTCAATTAGAAGCGAGATAATTTCATTCATTGTTACACCCGCTGAAATTGCACTTTTACAAGCTTGACTGACTCCCTATTTCAGAGCTGCAGGTTAATGAGTCATGTACATTGAGCACATGCACTGGAACGTCCTCTAAACAGACTGACACAACTTGCTTAAACCTGTGCCTTTGGTCTTAAAGAAAGAGACTCCTACTTTTAACCAATGTGATTTAGCTATTGCATGGAGATATTTTGTTCTTCAGAGGAGACATCTGTACCTTTAAGAAGGATGAAATATTTCAGTCTTGAGCCACCACCCCCCTGCCTATTCCCACTAACTCGCAAAGACACTCCCCTCGGTCGCATTTATGTACCAGTGCTGCTATTCTCTGCATCTTTGAAAGAGACTGGAGTGTGCTGACTTTATCTCTTAAATAAATACTAATAATAAAAAAAAAAAAACCTTAAAAGAACAGGGTGCGTGTCCCAAGCCAGCCTGAAGGACTAAGAAGGAAAGCAATATTTCCATCAGAGATGCTGCTTAATGGTTTTGAGCACAGAGAAAAGAAGACTGAAGAGCATGGAAGAGGAGCAGAGAGCACTACAAAAGAGTAAAGTTATATCTTGCATTAAAAATTTATTAAAGATAAAGATAAGAAAAGAGTTATTTGCCTAAATGATGGCTAATATCCTGTAATCAGACTTCATTTTCGAGGAAAGAAAAACCACACAAGAGGAGTGGTTCTAAAGTTCTTCAAGACCACGTTGTAAAATTTGTTTTTCGGTGGGAAATCTTCAGGACTCCAAAGAAGAGATGATGTCTTTTAGCTTACAGATAAAGGACATTTGAAGCGTCACATTAAGATCTGGTAAATCAGTTCTGTCTGAATTTGCTCTTTGATTTGTCCAAGCAGTTTTTGGATTATTTGTTTGGATGATGTTTTTTGCCATTAATGTTTTTTTTTTTTTCCATGTAGACTATCGTTCATTTTGGACTAAGTAAAATTAGACTGTTGAAACTGATTTTACAAATAGGGACATTAATGAATAAGTTGAATTCTTTCTAACTGAAAAAATAAAATAAAATCGGAAATGCAGGAATGATCAGGATTTTATGGCTGAAATCATTTCAAAGACTTATGTTGATTACTTAAAGCTCCTGAGGTTTACAGAAGAAGTGTGCTTATGGATCTGAGCATCACGCATGATGAGCATCTACCCTTCCCGGGTGAGACAACTACTGCTCACCACACTTCTGCACCTCCTGCCCTGCCCTCCCACAGCCCAATCTTGAAGCAAGGGCTTGCGGCTGGTTTTAAGAGGGTTTGTCGGACAGAGGAGGATAGCCCGAGTCCATTTCCAGGGCTGCTTCCAGGCATCTTGGAGATGAGAGTAAAAGAAGGCAGCAAGATTCGTAACCTGATGGGCTTTGCAATGGCACGGATGCAGTGCGAAGAAGGAGGCAGCAAACAGGTCGGGCTGAGGCAGGTGGTGTTCACCGGTTCGGGCCGAGCAGTCACCAAAACCATCACCTGTGTCGAGATAATGAAGAGGAAAGTGGGTGGACTTCACCAGCTGACCAAGCTACGTTACAAAGGTGTTCGGGAGGTGTGGGAGAGTCAGGAAGGAGGCAGTGCTAAAATGACCGTTCACAGGACTGTACCCTCTATCAGTATCCTTCTCTCTAAGGACCCATTGAACCCTCTTGAGCCAGGATATCAGCCTCCTGAGATGCAAAGCGCTCTCTGGGAGGAAAGACAAGATAGTGATGCAGTGTGTGTTGATGCAGGAAAAAGGCAGTTTGACCACACTGTCACACAGAGTGAAACACAGCCAAAACGATTCTGTCATCAAGGTGGAATCTCTATAAATTAAGTATTCTGACTAGTGGGAAGATTAGCCAGATGATTACTTGCTGAAATTACAAAGGTATTGCAAAGGAAATCTGAAGGTAGTTTTATTGCACATTTTATAATACTATCACAGATTGTGATTTTAGCTGATTGACATGCTACAGTATGTATCAAGCCTTGACCTGGACTGGATAAGTTTATCTAATTATTTCTGTTACAGCATACAGTATATCCACTTGGAAATCACTTTATCGTGCTTGGACTTCTTCCTGCTCAATGCTGGTTAGCGTTATCCCTAATGTTTCCCTGGATTCCACTAGTGTTAAAAAAAATTATGTCTGTTGTAATTAACATCTGAATATCCTTTTCTAACTGGCACAAACACTTCTGTATTAAAGTGCACAGTTGACTTTACACTAGGATCAAATAAATCAAATTAAATAACACTAATTTATAATCTAATAGGAAAGCTGTCATTATTATAACACTGTAAATGCATCAACATTCTCACAAACATAACATGGATACTATGTTAAGTGGAAAATTAAATAATTTAAATAATATTTTTTGTGAAGACAATGAATTATAAAGAAAAAAAAATGTGCACAAGAATAAGTTTTATTGTTCATATTTTAGAAAATATATCAAATGTAATGTTTGTTGTTTTTGTTGTGGGGGCAGGGCAAGGTATTACCATTATGCATAAATTTGATGACTCTGTAGTGGAGCAACCAAACGTTTAAGGCTAAATGTCAATAATAATAATAATAATAATCCATATTTGAGTGTAATGCATTTATTTTAGTGTCAATCCTATCCACACCAAGCATCAGCTTGGAAATTCTCACTAACTATATCTCTTGATTGGTATCAACTATATAAAGCTTTCTGAGGCAGATCAAAGCCTACATGCTCTTAGAACCGACTTTGCTGCAGTGGTTATAGACACAGGGTGTTAAGATAGGACATCCATCATTTTAGGGCAAAGATGACAGCGTGTCTATGGGGTATCTCATCCTAGTGAAGTTCTTGAACCATGAGTGACTTTGTATTAAACATTTTTTTTTTGTATGTAACCTGAGGATATTTTTTAGGATCGTGATGAAAATCTCTGAGGCTTGAAGAACATTTAATGCATTTAATTTATCGCTCACACCCATGTAATGGATTTGACAGTACACTGCATTGAGCAGTTAGTACTTGCAGTCTCATTATGGTGTTGCTTTTGCCTGTGGATGAAATACAAAGCAATTTTTGGAAACATCGAATGGTATTTGAGTGGTCTTTAATGGTTTCCTGAGGTTCGATTGTCTTCCGTAGACATACAATTAACCTCCGTGTTCAGCGCGGGAAAATAAAAGAAAATGCAACCGAGGGCTTGGGAGTGTCAAGCAATTGCATTTGCTAAAGAACTCGAATGGAACAAACTTCAGAATGCTGAGGACAGACTAAAGGTTATCTGGGAGTGTTTATCGCTGACTTAACAGCTTTCACCCTGCACGGTGCTGTCCTATAGGGACTCTGTTTCTTTCATACACATTACATCGACTGATTGCTTTAAGATACAAATTGGGCGGTTAAGTTGTAAGGCTAAGGAAATGAGCTTAGCAAAATAGTAATTAGAAGTGAGGTAGATTATTGCATTCACACTGCAGCGCACAGTGCCATAACTAAAAGTGTGATTGAGGTAAAGTGTGTAATATGACAAATATATAAGCCTATCTGTATGTATAAACTGAGTGCATTCTAATGCTGCACAATTAATTGCAAAAAAAAAAGCAAAATCACATATTTGGGAAGTTTCTCGATACTTAGTTTTACAATAATTTTGATATTTATAATTTTTTTATATATAATTTTGAGTCGATAAATAAATATTGGTAATCAGCCTCCTAATGAGATCATTTGTGGCATTATTTGCTGTTAGCCTAGAGAAATATGTTTTAAATGGTACATTTAATACTTAAAATCAGTTTAAGAGTTTAAATTGCAGTTGCAGTGTGATTTTTTTTTTATCAAATCGTACAACCCTAGTGCATTCTATAAATTAAAATAAAAGCAATAATCTTATAAAGAGTCTGTAATTCTAGACTTAAGTGTCAAAAGTTTGCACCCCCTCCCCATGGTTTTAACTTTCATTATTTAAATGATATACATTTTTATTCATACTTAATATTAATTATAGTTTATTAAGTTTACTAAGCTGAACCGTTTTGTAGTGGCTAGCACTGTGGCCTCACACCTCCAGGGATGAGGGTTCAATTCCTACCTTTTGCCTGTGTGTGTGGAGTTTGCATGTTCTCTCTGTGTTTGGTGGGTTTCCTCCCACAGTCCAAAGACATAGAGCTTAGGCTAATTGGTGTTCCTAAATTGACCACAGCGTGTGTATATGAGTGTGTGCTCTGCGATGGATTAGCACGCCGCCTCGTGCCAGTCTCCTGGGATAGGCTTCAGGCTTCCTAGCTGCAACCATGTACAGGATAAGCTGTATACAGAATGAATGAATGGCCTAATTTATGTATTGACTAATATTAATTTAATAATTTAAATGATTATACAAGAAGCTACAAATACAACATGTACAATATCTGGTCCAAATTCGAAGTTAAAAATCCTATAAATAAGAAAAAGATAACAAAACACTGTGAGCTGCTCAGGTTTTTAGGTTTAATAGAGGGCAAAATATCACATTCAGATGCAAAATTTAATTTAAAATAATTTCTGTTTATTTTGCTATTATTATCTCAGAAACTGACCACTTTTTATTATATCGTCTTATAATTAAATAAAGATTGTAAAAGCAAACACATTGTTACAACACGTTATTTTGAGCTCTCATCTTTCATTTTTGCATTTTGCAGAAAGTGAGGGAAAAGTGATGAAATAGTTATTTGTAAAAATAATAACACATATGAAATGTTGATGAAGTGGATGGATAATAATAATAAGAAGAAGAAGAAGAAGAAGAAGAAGAATGATTGCAAATTCAACGGCCATGGCCTTTTCACCATGGTTGAAAATAAATTCAGGTGACCCTCTGATAACAGTGCGCACTTTTTTTATTTGGTCTCTTTCTTTCACCCACTCTGCGCTCTCCATCTCTCCCTCTCTTTCTTTAGCGGATAGGACCGAGGGCTCTAGGATGGTGTGGTAGTTCACTATCTCCCTCCTTCCAGATGGCACAGTCTTTTCTTATCTAGAAGAATGGCCACTGCCTCAATTTTTCACACTCTCTTATCTCAAAATCCTTTAAATTGAATATTTACTGGGCTGATGTTTACAGCCAGTGTTTGACTGCTCAAGGCACTGTTCTCTCACTCTCTCACTAGGACAGACTAAGGGGGGCATTTTTCACTCTCATTCTCTCTCACTTTCATTTTTTTCTCACTCCCTTTTTGCCCATTCTCTCTAATAAGACATTCTCCTGTTAGATAATAAGACTAATTGACTATTTGCTGCACTGGAAAAAGCATTCAGTCTGAATAGATGTAAATTAATGTTTAGCCAGGGAATTTATCATAATGCTACCTTTAAAACCCCTGATTTAAAACGTGAAGTGGAAAATAATACACCATGACATTAAAAGCAGCTTGTTTACACTTTTGTGAAGGCAACATATGAATATGAAGATTGTGCCTCTTAACTGCAGACAGGTACATACTTGAATTTCTATTAAATAATGGTAGTGTTTATGGATCTACTTTGACATTGACAAAGATTTATGTACACTACATACAATGCCAAAACTGTACTGTTTAGACAATTGGGAATTCAATTCCTAACTATGCCACCTGTCACTGTTGGGAACTTAATCCCACTCTGCCTCCAACTCCCTAACCAGCTGGTATATAGTAAGAACATTATTCCACTGTACTTTAATGTACACTGCATATAGAAACAAATCACCCCCTTAAAATAATCACATTTTGTTACTTCGCAGCCAGAAATGAAGAAAGAGGTTTTGTTTTATCCAGCTGAATTAACTCAATATTTACAGTAACTTTAAAGGAAAGGATATAACACCAACATATAAGAAACAAATTGTAATAAAAAAAAAATGACTGATACGGAAAATTGATCACCGTCCTCCTGAAAATGACTTGTAAACTCAACTCAATGACTTGTTAATCACTTTCTTAATGGCACACAAAGGTTTGATCTCGGCTTTGCAATATTTGCCAACTCTTCTTTGCAGAACTGCTCGGGTTGACTTAAATTTGATGGTGACCATTCGTGGAAATGGAATGGTTTTTGCAGTCTTAAAACCAGTCCACAGATTTTCAATAAGGTTGGTCTGGGCTCTGACATGCATGGACATTCACCTTTTTCTTCTTCAACCACTATGTGGTCATTTTTGCTGAGTGCTTTGGTTACTTGTTATGTTGGAAGGCAAACCTTCTTCCCATTGAAAACTTTCTGGCAGAAGGCAGCGGATTTTGCTCAAGAATTTGATTGTATTTTGCCCCATCTGTTTTCCTTCTATCTCGACAAGTGCTCTAGTCCCTGCTACAGAGAAACATCCTATAACATGATATTGCCACATCTATGCTTAACTGTAGGAATGTGTTATTTGGATGGTGAGCTGTATTGGATTTCTGCCAGAATTATCATTTAGTGTTTTGGCCAAATAGTTTAAATTCTGTCTCATTTGATCACCAGTGTTTTTGCAAAGCTCAGTCATGACAACAAAATATTGTTGTCACATGCACACAATGACCACTTATTCACTCACTCATCATCTATACTGCTTTATCCTGTATCCAGGATCGCAGGGGCCTGGAGCCTATGCCAGGAGACTTAGGGCGAGGGTCATAGTACACCCTGGATGGGGTGCCGATCCATCGCAGGGCACACACATACATCTATCCACTTGCTCATTCACACACTACTGACAATTTGGGAATGCCAATTAGCTTAATCTGTTTGTCTTTGGACTGTGGGAAGAAATCCACCAAGCATGCACAGAGACCTAAGGCAGGACTCGAACCCGAGTCCTGGAGGTGTGTCACCCTGCCGCCAGTATAATGGCCACTCTTTGTCATAAATTCCTGCAACTGCTTCAGAGTTGCTGTAGGCCTCTTGGTAGCTTCTCTGACCAGTTTCCTCCTTGATTTTTCATCCAGTTTGGAGCAACGTCCTGCAAGGGTCTGTGTTAAACCAAATACCTTCCACTTCTTAAGAATAGACTACACTGTGCTTTTAGGCATCAAGCCTTTACATTTTTTTGTATTTGTCTCCTGATGAAGATCTTTTGACAGTGCCTTGCCACCGGTAATTGATTATTTGCTTCATGTGCTATACCAGGGACGGAAATGCTCCAGCTAATCAAACTGATCACAGCTGATCACAGTTGAAAGTCAAATGTCTTAGTGTGCCATTGAGAAGGTTTTTAGCTTCACCTGATTAAGTTTTCTTTCACTTGGATGTTAAAAGTTGCAGTAAGTATATACAACTGGATAAAACAAAAACTTTGTCTGTCTCCATTTCAGGCTGCAAAGCAACAAAATGTGATCATTTTAAAAGAGGCGTGATTCTTTTCCATACCCACTGTATACTGTATGTGACAAATAAAGCATTCAAATATAACCGTATGCACTGCATGCACTGTAGGAATACAGAGATACACCAATAAAAGGATGTCTATAAAAACTTTATTACAATGTCATGGAGATATGTTGTGCTGGATTTTGCCCATTTTAAGTCCTTACTGAAATTCTGACAAAAAAATAAATAATTGTAGTTAAGATAAGTGTGACTACTAGCATGTTCCATTCTTTAGCAAATTGCAATAAAAGAATGTCAGTGATATTATTTTATTCCAGTTATATGTAGATGGGGAAAAAAATAACAAAAGACTATAGAAAACCTTTTTATTGCTGCCATCTTGTGGTGAAGAGAGTGAACTTGAGTATTTAAATAAAATATTTTTATTTAATAGTGTTTTTAATAGATCTGTTTTACCTTTATTCCACCAAGGTCTCCAGCTAGGGTAGCCCTAACCCTAACCCTTTTATTTTCTTTTTACAAGGGAGATCTGGTAGTGGGTATACAATTTCACATATTAAATTGTGATAAATGCAACATAAAAATCATTACATACAGTATGATATACATAGAAGAATAATGATCGATGTATGAACCATAAGTAAATCCAATAATGTATCTTATATGCTGTGACCATCATATACAGGAATGCTTTAGAAACATCACTAAAAGCTTATTTATAGCGTAGCATTTACAGATATTTACAGAAAAAAATGTTATTGAGGTTATGTCTAGTAAATTTAAAACAAAACTGTTCTGTTAAGACTCCTTGAACCAGCTCTATGGGGTAGAAGGGTGAATTTCTAATTCTTTCTGGCATTCTTGGATTACATTATTGGCCTTGAGGGGGTACTCATCGACCTCAACAAAGTTTTTGTCCAGGTAATGAACTGGCCACCATAAATTATAACATTAGAAACAAAGAGCTTCTCACACTTAAATTGGCTCTGGGTAAATGGCAGCATTGGCTGGAACGAACCCTTCTTTCATTCATTATATTTACCAACATCAAATCTGCACTAGATGGATTCACAGAAAGCACAATGAGCCCTGGCCTTCGCCCAGTTCAACTTAACCTTCTCCATTCCAAAAATTTACACTCATGTTCTTGTAAACACACCAAAGAATGTATTCTGTCTGATTCATATTTTATAAGAGCTCTAACTTGGCTCCTGTATACAGTAAGGATATCAAGAATGCTCTATAGATGAGGGTTCCCAAACACTGGCCCATAACTCTCCAGCCATGAGACACCCCAGCACTCAGAACCCCACAAGAAATACAAGGAAAATTCTGGTGGGCAAACATGGATCAAGGGCATGCATAGGTTTGTCTCATCCTGTTGAATTTGTGTCCAAACCAAGCTACCTTGCACATTGCTGGCAAGCAAATTCCTGCCTCTACTTATGCCCCAAAGACCATATTCCTACCTACTTAACACTGATCTTTTCAGCAGAATGTCATGACATGGTATGCCTGACACCTGGTTATCATACCCACACTAATGGCCAAGAGCAGGAAATTTTAAACAAAGAAATCAGACTCTTTCTGCAACAGTAACCAAGATATTCCTTCATGGCTTCAGGAACCAAGCTTAGTACATTCTTGTGCCTTCAGGGGTACCAGCCATCTCTTTTCCTATGGAGCACCAAGCCCATGGACTTACCCATAGTAGGTAGCTGGTTTAAGAGGAGTAAAGAAGCGTGAGACAGCCATCATGATCAGACACCTGTTTCTGAACTCTGGAGATTTGGTGTGCCTGCTGAAGACTACCACTCATACAGACTCTCTCCCATTCACATTTAGCAATCACAAAAACCTGAACTCAATCATCAGTTACGTTTTTTAAGGAGAATCTACATACTTACTCATTGAAAAGTATATAATCTGTGTTTTTATACTAGTTCTTGCCAAGTCTTTTGATTATTTATAGTCTTTCTGGTTCTATACTGGTTTTCTTTGCTTGCTCTCTGTCTGCATTTTGACCTTAATTGTGATCATCTTGATTGCTACATTAAATGAAACCTATACATACTGTACACTGCCTGCTCCAAAAAAAAAAAAAAAAAAAAAAACATGCTCAGGATTAAATGTGCTCTATTGGAGCTGTAGCATGAAGGTGGTAGACAAAAATAGATTGGACAACTTAATCAGGAGAAGGGGGCTGTTTAAACTCTACTCACTGTTAGACAATACTCCTCACCCACACGGTGTGCTGTCTAATCAAAGGAGCACATTCTGCCAGATTCTGATCACTGGCAATTATTTTTTAAAGTTAAAATAGTTTAAAATATTCCAGGGGGATTGGATAAATAAATAAATAAATAAATAAATAATAAACGTCACCTTGCATCTCCAGGTTCTTGTTTCGGTTCTGGGGTCTGTGTACATGGAGTGTGCAAGTTCTCCCCATGCTTGGTGGGTTTCCTCCTGGTGCTCCGGTTTCCTCCTACAGTCCAAAGACATACAGGTTTAGCTAATTGGGTTCCCAAATTGCCCATAGTGTGTGAATGAGTGTATGATTGTGTGTGCCCTTTGAAGGATTGACACGCTTCAAGCCTTATGCCCCAAGTCTCCCGAGATGGTCTTCAGGCCCCCCTGACCCTGTATACAGGATAAAGCGGTATAGACGATGAGTAAGTGAGTGAAAAATAATTATACAAACACACTATATTGCTTGAATATATTAGAAGGTTTAACAACTTTTTTGCTGCTACTGTCAGATATAGATATGATGTAATGTTCAATAAAGACCTTGTTAATGTTGATTTATTGAAACATAATTTAGATAAAAATATAAGTAGATTATATTCTTGTCAAAGGTAGTAAATCCAAACAGTACATTTGCCCAGTACAAGAAAAACTAGGGGGAAAAAAACATTACTAAATTGGTTGTGTGTGAACACAACCAGAACAGATGAACCAAAGATTCTCTGATCTCCCAGACTTTCTCTCTCTTAATATAAATATTAAATCTCTGCAAACAATGCTTAGTTGGATAAAATCTATGGATTATTTTAAACAGTATCTCTTTAACCCTCATGTTGTGTTCCGGTCTCCAAAACATGTTTCCTCTCTAAAACAGTACAGTTAATTACATCCGTTTGTCATGAGGTTCCATTAACTTCGTTCACCAATGGCGTTTGAACACACAAAATAAATTGAAAATATTTTTATAAAAATGTGTATGTTTATGGAACTTTTATACACTCAAAAACGGTCATTGCACATGAATGGGTAAAACTATAATTAGTTTATAAAAGAGAGTTTAAGCATATTTCTACACTCCTATCCCACACCTAAACATGCAGGTATGTTTGAGCAGACACACAAGCATGCAAATATGCAAACATGATGGGGTCCCTCATTTAAGGGCACCAAAACCTTCCACGAACGCCATCCTCTGCTGCATTAGTGAGTGACATGACAAAACTGAGGAATAATGGGATTTCAGAACTACAATGGAAAATTGTAAATGTGTTTATACCATGTTTATTTTAAGCATTACATTTGTAATATCGTTAAGTTTTCCCTGCGTATATTTGGGCTTTTGTTTTCAATAAAATAAATCCTACCAATCAGTTTTGACCGGGACCCTCTCGGGTTACTTTGCTGTAACCCTGTTCCCTGAAAAGGCGGGAACGAGATGCTGCGTGAAAACGCTATGGGATCTTTCTGTGTTGCCGGTTGTGAAGAATGTTTGTATCAAACACGCCAAATTTTGCCATATATAACCTCGGTCAGGTGACATCATCTGATGAAGCGCACCTGCAGGTTATAAATAGGAGTGAACCGGAAACAT
>JAQMYJ010000038.1:28440225-28451888 GCA_030014305.1 Clarias laeviceps
CACGTTAATATCAGATCTATGAGGAAGAGAGCAAGAGAGTAGAAATAACTCCTTTATATATAAAATAATTCTAACAAATATGAAAAAAAAATATTGCTGATTGCTATCAACGCGGGAATGAATGGCGCATTGTTCAAGTGCAAGTTGATCTTGTAGCTAAACTATTTGCTTTGGGTGAAAGCGCCATCTAGCGATCATTGTGTTTCAGCGACAGCTTCCCATTCAAAACAATACTGTAGGTGGTCAAATGACCGGTGAATCACATTAAAAGTAGGTGACACTGGTGCGGCGCTTCTAGTGTTAACAACATAATAAAATGTAAACATACGATTTTCCCTTTACTACTTTTAGTTCTAAAAAACTTTAATATATAAAATACAAGAGGTAAAATTATACATATCTGCTCTAAATTTAACACCAGCATTTCACTTAGTAAAAATACCGTCCTGTCGTGTTAGTGGAACAACTTTACTTTAGAGCAACAAGGGCAGTAGGTCTGACAATCACTTACTTTAGCATGCTTAACATAAAACATGTGTAGCTGTACTTACAGGTTTATATGTCCTAAACTTTGAGAAAACGAAGTTAAACTTATAACTTTATAATTGCTAGTCCACTGCTGCACAAACTGACTACAGATTTTTTTTACAGGGACGATAGAAGACTGTGAAAATCCTCATCAAACGCTTTAATAAAAGTTATCACAGGGAAAATTTTTAAATGTGGCGCAGCATTTTTTTTTTCTTCCCAATTTAACCGCCACAGCCTCCCCCTCCCGTCCCCTCCCGCCGCCACTTAACGAAGTTTGCTTTTTTTGAGTGCAGGTCAGTCGTTGTTGAAAAAAAGATGCCTTTTCAAGCTGCTCCGCTACTTTTTCACGTGTTTCAGTGTACATTCGGGGAATAACTACGTTATTTTTACGTAGCATTTTTATGAACCCTGGATTTTCAATGGTGTATATGGGAACCATGTACTGTACTTAGTGATATGAAACGCCACAGCATCTGTAATTTCTTTCCATCGGGGCGTCTTTTTGTCGTATGGAACGGAACTGCTAATGACATCTGCCGTGTTGCAATTTTAGGTGTACCTTTTGCACTTGGACTTGTCTTCATCTCTTAACTTTGAACATTCTTCCCATTCAGCTTTGTGATGCTGCCACTGCAACTGACTTTCTGCATATTTTGCATTTGACAAAAGTTTGTTCGACGTCTGACCTCCCAAATCCGAACCATGTCCAAACTACATAGGAAACGCTACTATCTTTCTTTGGCACAAGGTCATCCTGACGTGAAGAGCCATCCATCTCTATATTTCTGTAGCCTGTTACGTTCCTTCATAGAGTGCTCTACTCTCACAAGTGAGCGGTTAATTAGGTGTGCCATCATGTGGTCGGACAATATTGCCTCTTAATTATTCTGCCATTGGTGCAATTACAATGTATCTAAAAAATTTTTTTTTATTAAAAATCGTGATACCATGATTTAAGAAAAAATGTAATCGTCTTAAAACGAATTAATCGAAAAAATCGCCCAAAGCTACTGCGCACCAGTGCACAAAGCAAGGTCTCTTACAAAATGTAGTCACCCAGAATGCCTATTACTGCTACGCTCATTGCCCCAGCAAAACAAAAGTGGCCAAAAATGTAAAAAATCTAATTTGTCTGAGAAAGTCCTTAGATATTAGCACTGTACCTTTCTGTAGGCATTATACTGTGTATTATAAGGTTATATAATTCACATATATAGTGATCTTCTTTATTTTGTCTGTTGTAGTCCTTGAATTCTTTCTTTTTTCTTTCTTTCTTTATTTTAGTTTGTGTGAGAGAAGAGCCATTTTGGTAGTATGCAACATAATATAAAAGGCAGACTTGTTTAACTCTTCTGTGTATTTCACACATAACACTTAAATAACCAGGCACAATTTCTGCTTTTTATTTTTTATTTAAAGCATTAAGAATGATATTCTAAGAACCTAATGTCCATGAGAATTTTCTGTTAACACCAAATGAAAAGCCTGTGTTTGTGCATGCAGCATATTCAAGAGGTTATATTTACTAAAATAAATCCAAAAGGAAAAAAATTCTGATATACAGTATACTGTACACTGATCAGCTAAAACATGACAAAGCAAAACAATATGCCCAATCTTGTGGAGGTTCTTCTAAAGGTGGCTAAAGGACCACCCCGGTAAACTGGTGAGAGGGTCATGAGCGTAGGTGAGCCTTGGGTGCCCATGATCCTCTCAGTTTACTGGTATATTAATTGATAATCAGTGTTAATGTGTTAATGATATTTAGTGTTTATGTTATGGCTGTTTTCCCATTAGTACCCAAAAGGAAACTTTTTAATCTAAAAAAAAGGACAAATATGTAGCAAATATTTGGTCCTTAGCACAAAAGACACTAAAGATACTTTATGTTCCCAAACGTCCCCCTTTGAGTCTCTCTAACAGAGAATCATAATGCAAGCTTAAACACATCAAAGCCTTTCCTGTGTAGATTGTCAGCAAGACAAACTACCGCATAAGAAAATCAGCCCAGAAATTCACTTGTAGATTCTGGACGGTCTTATCACTTCATTCTGCATTTTTGCTAAGAGAAAACCTATTTTTTTCCCTCCCTCATTGGTTTAGAAGAGACGTATCCAAGCACATTTGCAGCAAAATTGTAGATTAACGATTTAAAGTTTAATCTCTGATCAAAAGACAGTATAATTTTCAAAAAATAATTTAAATTACAGATTAAAATTATGAATTAATTGAATAACTTTGGAATATCATGGACATTTTATCCCTGTATTTGTTTCCCAGACGTTTCACATACAAATATTAGAAACATAAAAAAATATTATGTATTAATGTTATGACCACATGAAAACACTATTTTTTTTTAAGCAGTGTGAATTAAAATGCAGTGTGGATTAAAATTCTAACTTTTCTGTTGATCAGACCAGAGGGTATAATGTCCAGTGTAGATTCATGGTCATGTCAGGTCTAAATAACAAGAATAACAAGGTGGTGGCATTAAAGGGAAATTGAAAATTTTGTGAGATTTTGAAATCTGTTCCTACTGAAAGAGAAAATATAAAGAAAACCAAAATTGCCACCAAACGTAGTTGTATTTCTTTTGCCTTGGAACTTCCTCCCTTTATATGTGTATATGTGTATTATCCATTTGAATTTATGGATTCTTCCAGTTCTAATAGAAAAAAATAGAATAGAAAATATGGTAAATATTGCAGGATAATTTTAAAAGTAAATAAAAAAAAAAAACAGAGAAGTGTTTTACTTACTTCAACAAAACCAATAAACTGAATGGTAACTCCAGCAAATGGCATTCCAGGAATTTCAATTGCAGAAACGTTCTCCAAAGGAATGTGGTGTTTAAATGTGCAGTGTTTAGAGCCACCCACATAAACCTGAAGAAGCATGGAAGATTTTGTAAATGACTAAGAATTTTATGTTCATTTAATTATTACTACGAAATAATTGAAGAAACTGACCTCATAGCTTTCTGATTTAAATACAAAAATAATTTGGAATTGACTTTTCCTGGTGAAGGGTAAACCAGGTAAATTTTCTTGTGTCCCCCAGCCAGAACCCTTTCTGAAGGTGTTCAGGACAGTTTCACCAGAAAAGCGGGGATTGTAGTGAAAAGCGATGTCATCATCTTCCCCCTTCCCTGTTTTGAAATTGACTGCAAAGCTTAGAAAAAAAATATATATAAATATAACTTGTAATAACTTTTGGGCAACATTTCTAAATGTGTTTCTTAAATCATATAGTCAATAGTAACATACAACCATGCTCAAAAGTTGATAAAAAAAAATCATCTTGTGAACAACATATAACTTTACTTATTACCATTCAACATAATAATAATAATAATAATAATAATAATAATAATAATAATTATTATTATTATTATTATTAATTTTGGTTTCCTTTTTTTCCCACCACAGCAATTTAGTTTGGTCGAGGTCTGAACTGCTGGTGTGTTTCAAATCATTGTCCAGTTGCAGGACTAAAAATTTTGACTGCAAGGTGCTCAGGTTCTGTGGCTGTAAAATAATTCCAAATCATCACCATTTTGCCAAACATTGTCCTGGCATTGAAGCCAAACAATTTGGTCTTATTTGTCCATAAGACATTGTTCCATAAATCTTGTAGTTTGTCCAGATGCAGTTTTGAGAAGATCAGTCGTGCTTCTGTGTTCTTTTTTGAAAGAACTTTGAAATCCTGAGCAAGCTGTAAGGGGGTACTTAGTATGACCCTCATGTTTTGTTCTTTTTTGCTTCATTTTCTTTAAATAATATACTGCATGGTAAAAAAAAAAGTTATATGTTGTTGTTCATCTGAGTTTGTATTTGCTTAATACTAAACCCACAATGATCAGATGTTTTTTTTTTTTATCTTGTTTTTACACAAAAATCTATATAATTAAAAAATGAGGGCACAAACTTTTAAACATGGCTGTATGGTGTTGTCTTTGTTTTAATTCAAAATGCTTTAAAGACATACCTCTGTGCATTTGCAAGAATAGTCCCATATACAAACATGGCCATGCCTGGTTTGAGCCCATTTGGGATTTTACTTGCATAGGGAATCACCTGGAGACAGAACAAATTATGTACACAATCACCCAGCAGAAACCTTATTGTTGTTTGATATCAAACAGTTGTGATTATGTTGCTACATTGCTGCCCTATGCACAATATCAAACCAGTGATTTGTATTAGGATGGTTTTGAAAGTTGGAATTACTTTGGGAAAATGATGTATGGTTAGTAGTGAATGAATAATCCAACACAACGTTCCCAATATAACCTCAAAACAACAGAATATCAACATTTATTTTTAGCATTTATATCACTTTATTACTTAATAATTTATTTACGTAATTTATATCACTTTATTAAAATCTGTTGGCACAACATCCGGCCACATTTAGAGAACTTGTGAGCACACAATGGGGGGTTAAATTGACTGTCATAGTTTTGTTTCACATTTCTCATTGTTGTATTTTTTGTACACAAATTTTAAGTGTTGTAGTGTTCATTTTCATCTTCTATACCGCTTATCCTGTGTACAGAGCCTACATACACCCATACACACTATGAATGTACAATATTATTTTGTAATAATTTTTTCACACAATGTCCAAACAGAAAAACATCTTGTCTGACAGAAGGTATTATAAAGTCAAGCGGCACATACAGTACCGTTGACAGGACCTGTGTGTATTACTTATGTTTTTTTAGTTTTTTTTAAACAATCAATTTTACCTGATTTGGTAAATTCTAGCTATGTAGTAGTTAGGATACTTGTTGGAGAAAAATATATATATATACTGTGGAACCTCGGATTGCGAGTAACACAGTTTGCACGTGTTCCGCAAAACGAGCAAAGATTTTTAATAAATATTTCCTTGGAAAACGAATAAGTCTTGGTTTTTATGAGTAACGAGTATCATGTATCATGCATGTGCTTCTTGTTTTGACGCCGAGCGTCATGTGATCACAATTAAGCCAATGTTTTTTCTCTCTCTTGCGCTGCGAAATTGTGGGTAATTATCTCCCCTGCTGGGTCTTAACCATGTCTCTTAATGGTGTAATCAACATCCGTGCATGTGTGTACTGTTTACTATAACACTGTGACCACGTGTGCGCGTAAAACATATTTTATTTTGTGTTTGTATGTGTGTGTGTGTGTGTGTGTGTGTGTGTGTGTGCAGCGCGAGTGTAAATAAAAAGAAGTCTCGCTAGAGAGGTTAAAGATCTATTTTTTCTCTCCCTCTCTGTATTAGCCTGCACTTTTTCATTGGACACTGGGCCCTTCACACACACACACACACACGCACGCACGCACGCATGCACGCATGCACACACACACGCACGCACGCACACACACACACACATCATCTCTCACCTTCACATACACACCCCTCCTCAACTCCTCCCCTTGCTTTCACGCACGCACACACACACACACACACACACACACTCACACTCTCTCTCGTTCTCTCTCTGCTCTACACAGAAACACTGATTTGTCGCGATTCTTTCAAAGGTAAAGTGCAAGTTAATTCGTTTTATTTTTACTTTACAGCAATGATTCCATTAGTATGCGCTCATGTGAGTGTCGCGTGTTAACGATGTTCCTTGTTAATTTTTCCGATAAAACAGTCTTTCCGTAAGACTCAAATAAGAGAGGAAGAAGGGTTACTGTGTAAGACGAGAAGAGGGAGAGGGGTGTCTAATTCCTCCTCTCCTCTTACTTTAGCTTCATACACAAACACACACACACAGCACCTGTGCGCATAAACGGAAACACTTATCTGTTGGGATTTATTTTTACTTTTCTTTTAAAGGTAAAGTGCAGGTTAATTTTTGTATTTTTACTTTATATTTTGTATTAATTATTTTTATGCATTTATTTTTTTGGACTGTGGAATGAATAATTTGATTTTCCATTATTTCTTGTGGAAAATGTGTTTTAAAATACGAGCCCACTTCCGGAACAAATTATGCTCATAATCCAAGGTTCCACTGTACAGTATATGCATTTAATAGCAGCGTCAACAGGGTTCCCTGGTGGAACGGGGAAATGATAAATTGTTTGATGTTAGAAATATAAAAATAAAAATAAAATAATAATAATAAATGTGGTTTGGAAGTCATATTTGCAACATTCTTTTGGGATCATCTGTTTAAGATTATGTCATATAGTTAATATTTATCCAACATTTATCAAAATAATTCTAATTTTCAAAAACAACCTAACACCATGGGTGTTCTAACATCTGTAACATTGCCATTTCAATATTGCCACAATGGTTTGACAATCAAAAATCCCATAGCCATCATGGTAAGTTAAAACAAATATTTTTGGACATAATGATAAAACTCACTTACAGGGAAATTTATTGGATGTGAAGTCTCTAAAGGCAAAAATGGCAAAATGGAGGTTGAGCTTTCTGTCACTTCCTTTAGTTTTGCAAAGGATGAATGAGTACTCCAACTCTGAGGAGAAAGTAAAGAAAGTATGCATGTTATTGAAACGCAGCTTAAAGAAAAGAAGTATTTAAATTAAGTATAAATGAAGTATGTAAGCAAGTAAATAAATATATAAATGAAGACAATTGATTTAATTTTATTCGTTAATGCAGTTTGCAGGTACACCAATGAAAACAAAAAATCTTGTAAACTTACATCAATAAAACCACAGACATTGGTGGCAACATTTCCAAGAATTTGAACTGTAGAAACTTTCTCTAGGGGAATACGGTGGCTGAATGTGCAGTGTCGTATGCCGTTCAAAAAGACCTACCAAAAGGAACTTTTTAATGATTGATCACAATATTTCTTTAATTACACTTTAAATACATTCCTATCTGTAATGTTGGAGCAACTAAAGACACCTCATAACCATTAGACTTGATGGCTATAAGAAGGATGAAGGCTCCTCCACTGGTGTAGGGCACACTATGTACATCTTCTTCCGTCCTCCATCCTCCATCCTGGAAGCTGTTCAGGACTGTTTTAGCGTTAATCCAGGGTCTGTAGTGAAAAGCAATGTCATGGGCATCACCAGTCCCTGTTTTGAAATTAACTACAATGCTGGAAAGAGAAAAAAAAAGTGAACATATGGTTAACTAAAAAATGGAGGACTACAGTTTAAAAAGCATTCCCTGATTTAGATTGCAAGCTTTTTTTTTTTTTTATAAACTGTATTAGTTACATATGGTGTTTTCATAATTATTACTGTATATAATATTTTTAAATCATACAAAGCTGCATCTGTAAGAATGGTCCCTTGTAAGAAAAAAACCATGTCTCCTTTCAAACCTCCTGGAATTTTATCAACATAGGGAAGTCTCTGAAAACAGAAGAAATGGTGTGCACTATTAGGAAAGCACAAAAGTTCTAAACGTAATGGTAAAAGATAACGTTTTTACATTATTACAGAGCACATTGGTTGAGTTTAAAACATTTATTCTGCTATGTTGTGGCTTTTCTTTCCATGTTTTACTTACAAGGTTACTGATTGGGTATATAATTTCTAAAGGCAAGGATATCAAACTCAAAGGTGAGCTCGGTGGGGTTAGGGGTTTTGGAGTAGTGCTCTTAGTCTGAGGTGGAAAAACAAAATAGAAAAAAGAAACAAACAAATACATATTTTATTTATTACTGTTATCACTATTAATATTAATAATTAATTAATACCATGAAACTTGTAAATTTACATAATTATTTTGATAGTTAATATTTAATAGTAAAACAAAGTTCTTCATATTCATGTTCTAAACTTTAGTGAATTCTGAATAGAGAGTATGACATATTTTGATAAACTAGTGATTGTAATTAACTGATTTACTTACCGCAAAACCCAACCATCGTATTAAAACATCTCCTGAAATTTCAAGTGTATTAACTCTGTCTACAGGAATGCGGTGATTGAATTTGTAGATATGTTCTCCATTCACATGGACCTGTAGATGAGTTTTAAATGTGTTTTAATGTTTGACCATCATGTTTTGTTCAAAAAAGATTTATTTTAGGTTAACTACCTCATAAAAATCTCTATTGATGATGAACAATAAATTAAAAGATGCTCCCTCAACAAAGGGCTTATTGTGACCCGATTCCTCTTCCTGCCAGTCCCCCTTCCTGAAGACATTCATGCATATATTCTGACTCATCCGGGGGTTGAAATGAAAAGCAATATCATCAACATCTTTTACACCTGTTTTGAAATTTATTTGAAACCTGCATGGGGAAACAATTATACAATACCAAGATTGATTAGATGACATTAAAAATAATTTCAATAGAATTGCTACATGTCTGTAGCAGCTACAGATCTATAATTACATTTTAAGTAATAAAGATTAAGAAAAATAAATATAACATACTGTTTGGCATTAGGAGGAATAGCTCCTTCGACATGCAGCTGCATTCCTGGTCTTATACCTCCTGCTACTGGTCCAACATAGGGGATGCTCTTTAATTAATACAATATAATTACAAAGACAGAAAAATACAATATTCATATTTGGTCATGTTTTTGTTACTTTATTATTCTATGAAATAATTTCGAAGCATTAAAAATAATTAATCATTTCAATGAATCATTATAAACTTTTTAATGTATAGTTTGCTGAATAGCTTACAGGGTGGATCACAGGATTTGAAACCACAGATGGGATGGAATAGGTGAATGTTTGGCGCCAATCCTAAATGGGAAACGAATTATATAATCAGAATTTACATTACTACTGCCTTGCTTATTTATTGAGTTCCACTCAAACATGCATCATTTATTTATTTTGTATTTTGTTATTTTCTGTCTTTGAAAATGACATTCCCTGATAATCACACCTGACCACAACAGAAAATTAAAACGATGAGTCATTATATATATTCACGGTGTAAATATATGTTCACATTATGCATAGTGGTGAAAGAGGTTTAGGAGGAGAGCAGGGTAATAAACAGATCTATTAAATTCAAGTTTTAATAATAAGAAACCTTGTCACATACACTACAGGGATTGGTGCAGTTCTTTTTCATAAAGACCCTAGCTCATTAGGAAGGTGGTGCCAGAACACATGGTCAGCCAAGGTACAGTCCCCCCAATAGCAGAGAGGTTCAAGAACCATGCTTAAAGGTGGCAGACAGTGGTCCAACAATTGCAGTAGTTCAGCAGTAGCCCTTGCTATAAATTAACATTCATGGTATTTGGTAGACACCAGAGTGAGTTTTCATCTGCTCAAGGGTGCAGCAGTGCCACATTTGTGGTGCTGGGGTTTGAACCCATGATCAGTAGTCCAAAGACTTAACTACTGAGCTACCTCCTGCTCCTCTGAACCCCTTGACTTTAAGATCAGTAACCCAGAGCAGTAACCAGTGGTCCACCACTGCCCTCACATGTGTTAACATAATGGTTCAAATGTCAAAATGAAATGAAATAGTTTCCTTGTTTTTAACCTTTCAGGGTTTAAAAAGACAATTGACATCTTATTGTATCAAGCAAAAATGAAGGGGACACTCAGTTTGGCCTTGTGCCACCAATATATGGCGGCAGAGCGCACCTAGAAACCTTTACAGATGTTGGGCGGTATCCAGTGGGTACTCCGGGGACCTCCCAAAATTTAAAGACTTTTAGGTCAGGCTAAATTTCATTTCCAAATAGCCATAGTGTGTGAATGAAGGTGAAGGCTTCTTTTCAATTAACTTTACTGACAAGTTGTTGTATTAATGTCTGACACTGTTCAGTCATAATCCTTTGAGTGCTCATTACATTTTGCTTGTGCCAATGAGCTTGCTTTCATTATCAAACATAGCTATGATGTCTATTTTCAATGTTTTTATGATGCAACTTCACCAAGCTTTTATAATGCTTAGGCAAGGCAATGTACAGTATAATTGTATTTTGCTTAGTTTTTCCAATTGCCGTTTGGCTTTTTCATCCTTGCTTAGTTTGCTGGATACTGGGGTTCAAACCTTCCAGTTATATTTATATGCAGCCCTAGGTTAAATAAGACTTGAGTTATGTTTAAGTTTTAATCAGTTAGGGGTAAGCTGTCACAAAGGCTTGTGGGTAAATGATCATGTGTGACAATGTGGCAAAGTATTATAAATAGCATTGAAATATAGAATAATAATAATAATAATTAAAAGAAAAAAAAATCATGGTTTACTTACTTCGAAACCCAACCAGATTATTGAAACATCTCCTGAAATTGCAAGTGTAGTGATTCTTTCTAGAGGAATGCGGTGATTGAATGTGTAGAGACGCATTCCATTCACATGGACCTGTAAACAAGTTTTTAATTTTTATATTTCACCTATAGGTTTTGTTAAAAAATTATCAATGATTGATTTTAAATAACATACCTCATAGAAATCCTTATAGACAATAAACAGTAATTTAAAGGATGCCCCTTGAACAATGGGCATATCAGAACCCAATTCCTCTATCATCCATTGACCATTCTGAAAGGTGTTCATGGTTACATTCTGGCCGAACCGAGGGTTGAAATGAAAAGCAACGTCATCACCATCTTTTACCCCAGCTTTGAAATTTATTTGAAACCTGCAGGAACAGTTATTATGCAAGTTATGCAAGTTATTTGCAATACCAAAATTTAACCAATGTAATTAAATGTAACATCAATTCACATATATTTCATATGTAGCAACTGCAAATGTAATAACTTTTTCTTAACTTATGTGCTAGTTTTATGTTCCAATTCAAACCAGAATTGCCCTGTGAGGTTAAGGTCAGGCCCCTGTGCAGGGCCCATAAGGTCTTTCACCCAAATGTTGCCAAACCATGACTCTAGAGGACTCACGTTGTGCACATAATTGTGGAACAAGGCTTCTTCGATATAGTATCTAGGGTTATAAAGATTAAGGAATCTTTATTCCATAGCTTTAAAAGACATTCTAAATCATTGTGTGTTTCTGACCTTGTGAAATTAGCTTGAGAAAGACATTTATGTGGTCTTTCAGATGTCTACATGCTTTTTTCCATATAGAGTCTGTTTATTCAAATATACACTACCGTTCAAAAGTTTTGGGTAATTTGCAAATTTCTTTGTTTTTGTTTAGTGATTTATTTTCTACATTCTACAACAATACTGGGGATTTCAAAACTATA
>JAQMYJ010000038.1:28582861-28597740 GCA_030014305.1 Clarias laeviceps
GCACCTTCATCGGAAGATCATCACAGTGTTCACACTCTCCTCTAAGTCCTTCGAGAGCGTGGCTCTCACCCAAACATTCAAAGCAGAGAATATGTGAATCGCCCTCCGAAAGGAAATTTTCACAAGGAGGGGGACACCTAGCTCTAAACTCCACCATTATTTTTGGTGAGTTTTATGCTTTTATCTGCTTTTATCTGCTTTTAAATGTATTTTATGCTGACACGCACACGTGCACAATGTCGGTGAAGACAAAGAATCTGAGGAATGTTTCCGGTTCACTCCTATTTATTACCTGCAGGTGTGTCTCATCAGATGACGTCACCCGACCGAGGTTATATAAGCCAAAATTCACAACCGGCAACATGACAAGATGTTCCCATAGCGTTTTTACGCAGCATCGAGTGTAGCCTTTGAAAGGGAACTTGTGCTATTGTTTTCACATGCACACATTGAACACTCTTTGTCATAATTTCCTGCAACTGCTTCAGAGTTGCTGTAGGTCCCTTGGTGGGCTCCTGGCTGTTTCATGCAGTTTGAAGTGATGGTTTGATCCATGGAGGTTTTGTGTTTTACCAAATAATTTCCACTTCCTAATAAAAGACTTCAACATGCATCTAGGTAGTGATAAAGTCTTTGATATTTTTTTCCATATTCCGACTTGTGCCCATGACCAACTTGCTTGTTTGCTTCTACCAGGGACTGACATGATCCAGCTTTTCATGCTGAGCTAATCAGAATGACCACAGCTAATCACAGTTGAAAGTTAAATTGCTTCGTGTGTGCCACTGAGGAGACGATTGGCTTCATTTGATCGAGTTTACAAGTCATTTTTGGCAGGGGAATGATCCTTTTCCGCAACAAAATGTGATTATTTTAAAGGGGGTGATTCTTTTCAATACCCATTGTAAGTAGGTAATTTCATTTTATCATTGTAACCAAATGCATATAACTCAGAAAATAACTTAAAACTATGCAAGAATTAATCATAAATAAACTTATTTGTCATTCTCTACAAGCATTCTCTACATACAGTATCTACATGTTATCCATGTGGAGGGAAAAGCAAGACTATCAGGCAACAGTCATGGAAGCATTACTTTATCAGACACAAAACCCCACGAAGAACATTTAAACGCCATTTATACCCTGTTTCCATTGAAGACATAAGCCAGTTCATCAGCTCCGAGCTCTGTGCCTGCACGCACGTTAGGTCGAGACCAGCCCACCCTCATCTCTCCTGTGGTCGCTGCTTCAAACTCAAAGTACCATTTTCCTGAAGTTACTGCATACTGCTTCTCTGCCCTGAAGATTCGAACCTTGTCCCCTCGCCCACTCTCCAATGAGTGGCCACCTGGACAATAACAGGAGAACAGGTTTGTATACAGTATTACTGACCACAGACTATGTACAGCTGATAGAATATAGCTTTGTTCATCCTCATATTAACTAAAAACTTTGGATATCAGACTTCATTTTTTTAGCATTCTTTTATTTTTTTGTCTTTTTTATTGTATCATGCATTTATTCTAACATTGTGACTTTTCGCATGCAAAGAAGGAATTTAATTATCATTACTTACTGCTCTCCTGGTCGGGTGGCTCGATGTTGTATCCATAGCCAATAAGGGTGCGTACGGCATTGTTCACACTGTCTCTGTTGGTTTTCTTGGTTCTCTCATCCAGCAAGACGTATGGTACCAGACGAGGGTTCCGTTTATTCATAATATCCTATTGATAACATGAAGGCATTACTAAGAACCAGAGGATGAGAACAAATGACTGATTTACACTTTAAATGAATTTAGCAATAATAAGCACAATTAAACAATTATAATAAGCTCCACCACAGAACTACAGTACATGGTGCATTAGACACAACAGCAGACCTCCAGTACTTCAAATGCACCATTCTCTGTATGATATGTCATAATGAAATAAAAGCTCTGGCCAGTATGAGCTATTATTATTATTACTGCCAATGCCAAATCCCTGATTATTACCTGTACAATGCTGTAGGTCCAACCCTGCCTCACACGGTCTCGTGCCCACACATTGTGCCCATTCTCCGCCAGCTTCTCCACAAGCTGGTTCTGGTTGGGGGTCAGTTTCACATGGCTGAGATCCAGAGGAGCTGGCTTGTACCCACTGCTCATCACATAGCTGAGACAGAGAAAGAGGCAACAAAAAGGCCATTACCTAAACTATCTTCCTGCAAAGATCATGTTCACAAGTCCGCATGAATATATCAAAAATCTTAGATAAGTTACTCTCAGGCGGCATTATAAATAATTAAGTGTGTCCTTTCAACAGCAGTAGAGCGTTTATGGATTTGTTGCACATCTAAAAATTTGTCAGCTTTCTTTTTTTCAACATACGTTTTGGGCAGCTTGATCTTTTTCAGATTTTCTTCTGCTTTCTCATCTCCCATACCCACATGGCACCCTAGAGCCAGGAGTGTCCTGAGAAATTTCAAGAATGTGTGAGCAACAAATATGGTTACAGTCAATGAAAAAAAAATCAGTCAGATACAGTCAATAAATAAATAAGATTATTTGGGTAGAAGAACATCATTATTCACTTTAGAGTTTCTCCAGACATCTGCAAGTTGTAGTTTCTCTCAGGTTCTGGCAAGCTCTGGAAGTCCACCAAGCATGGGTGCAGTTTCTTATTATCATCACGGAACTGATAAAAAGAGTCGACATATTAAGTGTACATCTTTTTCATTAGTGTAGTGTGTGAAGGCAAGAGAGAAACAGACTTACTGGACCATAAGTCCAACCCTGCTCTATTCGAGTGACAGCCCACAGCTCATGGATGTTTTCAGCCAGTTTTTCTCTGATGCGCTCCAAGTGAGGGGGCAACACAATCTACTCAAACACAGATGGAGAAAGACTTCATGAGTTTTTTTTTATTATTTTTATTATGTTGGTTATTTTTTTCATGAAAACATAATTCTAACAAATATGTAGCACAATGAATGCTTGAGACAGAGAATCAGAGCTGGAATGTTTCGGGTAAAGCACCTGAGCAGTGTCCACAGGACAAGGTGTGAAAGAAGTGTGTGTGAGGGACTGTGTGGGGCCCAGGAGGTTTCTGACTCCATTAAAGTCATGCTTGTACTCTTTGACAGGCTCGATACGCATCCTCTCTCTGGGCAGGAGAGCCTCGTAACATGGGGCATAGCCAGGTGGAGGGAAGAACTTAAAGTCACCGTGACGTCCACCCAATAGAAATCGCGCTCTATGAAAGTCAACATGCACATATTTAAGTGTAAACATCTCAGTGAAAAATTATACAAAATTTACAATTCATCACCAAATTAAGAATTCTCACTTGACCCCAGCTGAGCAGCTGATAACTGGAAAGAAGAGGCCATCCAAATTGAAATTTTCAAACATGCCCTGAACAGGATGCCCATTGATACGGAAAGAGATACTGGGCACGCTCAAATCCAGACAGCAGCTTACAACATCATCAGCTGCCAGGATGTGCTGGTTGGGTGATGCAACATGACGAGCCACATGACCTAAGAACAACAATGTCAAAACTGAAGAGAGAATTCCCTACGAACCTAGTCATCAAATGAAACTGTGATAGAAGAAGAACCTTTAATCATCCGCACTCTTTTGACTATTTGAGCCATGCACTCTCACCTGACCAAAGGTGATGTCCATCAAATCCATAGGAGTAGAGGTCATCGCCAACTCCATTGCCTCCCCAACCCTCACCTCCTCCTGGATAGGGACTGTATCCCTCTGTTAGCGCCCAGCCAACACGCAGATGACTAGTCTGGGCCGTCACAAAAGGCTCCACATAGTCCACAATCATCTCATAGTACCACTTCTTATACTGTGTTGAACCCTCACATGTTCCTAGGAAGATATTGGGTCTTACACTGAGGGAAAAAGGAGTGTTTTTTATTAGCAAACAGACTAATTGATATAAGTACGTGTAGATGCAGGGCACAAAACACGACTTGATGTGGATTTAAAATGTGTTTGAAATAAATGTTCAATTGATTAATACAGCAGATCAAACAAACTGCAGCTGAAACATGTATTTGTATTAAAGGCGAAGTTACAGTTAATAGTGGTAAAGCACTTAAAATCAGAAAATTAATGAATGATAAATTAAGTTGCTTTTATTTTTAAGGGCAATAATATGACTAATATGCTATTTAAAAATATCCAACAATAATAATTTTAAATGCTAATTATTCATATTTCTTTATGAGTATTCATACTAAAGTTGATGTAAGTTTATAGAAGCATTATGACCTGTAAAAACTGTTGCTTAAATTAAAGTATTCTTTTTTTTGGTAAAAGCATAAAAAGCAAAAAAATCCGTAGTGTCTGTAAGCTTGTCAATTTCATCTTAACAATTTTTCAATTTAGAATAAAACACTTTTTCATGTAAAATTTATATTGGTCAAGTTTCATCTAAATGACAATAAAAATTAAAATAAAAAAATAAAAGGATAAAAGGATATGAAATTGTTTTTTTATCAAATTATGTTGTTTTTTAATCTGATGAACGTGTGCGCATTTACAAAAACAAAGCATAGATCGGGAGATATTATAAAAAATGGTGTTATATGATCCTAATCCCAGATTTCATAATCTGAAAATTCACTTTTTCACCTACAGTAGGTGAGACACTTTTTAGCACTAATAACATATTAGTACCATCTAGTACCATCAAAATAAATGTAGCTGTTTGCATTACAATTAAGCTCTATTTTTGTTAGATTGTTTGGTTTTAGTATATTATATATTCACTCTGATTAACTGTGGCATTTTTTTTTAAAGCAAGGAAAATTAACAAAGCTGGTTTAAAGTATGGCATTTTGTTCTGGTTCTGGTTTACCTAGTAACATAATTCACGATGTTGGTCTGGAGCAGAAGCTCACGACGCGGTAGCAAATTTTCCGTGATGAGGTTCTGGTTCGATCTCACAGCCACGCCATTGCATACACACAGAGAGCGCAGCACATCCAACACCTAATAAGTTTGTTTAAAAAAGGATGACATTAGTACATCTGGGAACTACATTCTGAAGAAGCTGGTGTCTTTTTTTTTTTTTTTTTATTAAAATCAAATGAATAATGGAAACCCTGACCCACCTACAATCCATGATCTTTGTAACTTTTTATACCTAATAAGTCATGTGAATAGTTGGATGCAGTAATGATAATATGCATGTGCAAGCAATTCATGTCTAGCGGACCTTGTGGTTGCGGCCGTGCTTGTCCAAAAGAGAGATGATAGACTTGATGTGGTTCTCCTGGATGATGTTCAGGACTTCAGGGCTTTCAATCAAAATGCAGTACAACACCTCCAGAATGCCTGCAGAGAGGAAGTAACAATGGTAAAACTGGGGAAATTAAGCATCAGGTTACAGTATATGATGTCATTCTTAAGGTGTGTGAAAGCAGAGAGCTGTGTACCTGAGGAGGCCTCCAAACGGTCCAGTTTACTGACCAACCAATCCAGATTATCGCAGAACAAAGCACAGTTAGCACGATTCCCTCTGATAAGTGATGCTGCATAATTGATAAATACATGTATTAATTTTCCCTGCACAATTTATTATAGGGAATTTATTACATCATGGCAATTATATGACGACTCCTTCTAAAACTCTTAAATATCACTCTACTGTATGTATCACTCCCATAAAATGCAGGACTGCTGTAATGGGAAAAGAATCAACAACCTGTCCAAGAATTTAGGAGCACTGTGGTATAAAATATTTTATTTGGGTATAAATGAAAATTAAGTGTGAAAGCAAAATGTATCCGATGGGTCATTTTGAACTTTGCATAGTCTACAAAATTCCATAATTTCTGTGATAGCACCTAACAGCAACCCAGCAGCTCACCTAGCAGTTCATAGAGCAGGTTGACAATTTCCTTCCAGGACTCGGCTGCCTCTTCACCAGCGAACTCGGAGAAGTGAGCAGCAGTATTGTACACGTTAAGCCGGTCCACACACTCCAGCACAATGGTAATCATTCCCTGAAGCACAAGCAGCATTGATCAGAAACATTCAATTCAATCTTTGATTGGTCAGACTATGAGCAAATCTTCTCAGTGTTGATCGATCGTCCAGGTTTATCTTTGCCTGAGATGTTTTTACTATGAAAATATTTAAATGTGAATACATGCTATTATAGGCTGCACCACTTTCAATTTGTAACTGAGGCCTGGTAATGCTTAGCACAATCAACATAAAAATACATGCATATGCAGTAGTTTTACACATGGTACAAGGAGGCACGATAGGTTAGTGGTTAGCACTGCCACCTTGCACCTCCAGGGTTCCTGGCCAGGTTCGATTCCTGCCTCTGTGTGCATGGAGTTTGCATGTTCTTCCCGTCCTTGGTGGGTTTCCTCCGGGTACTACGGTTTTCTCCAGAGTCCAAAAGTCCAAATACATGCAGATTAAGTTAATTGGCAATCCAAAAATTGCCCATAGTGTGTGAATGAGTGTAGAAGTGTGTGTATGTGTGTGCCCTGCCATGGATTGGCCAACTGTCCAAAGTTTCCTGGGATAGGCTCCAGACCTTCTGCGACCCTGGATACATGATTAAGTGCTTGACTTAATCGTGGCCACTACCTTCACCAAGTTTGCTGACGCCACCGTCATGGTGGGCCTGATCACGAACAACTATGAGAAGGTCTACCTGGAGGAGATTGGAAACCTGGAGAAATGGTGCCAGAGGAACAATCTCCTTCACAACGTCAGCAAGACAAAGGAGCTGATAGTGGACAAAGCAGGAGAGGAACTACAGTACCAGACCCCCGTCATCAACATGCGGAGAGAGTGGACAGCTTCAGATACCTCGGTGATCATGTCATGGTCCTGTCACATCAACACCATGGTGAAAAAGGCCCGGCAGCGTGTCTACCACCTCAGGCGCTTGAGAGACCTCAGACTGCCCTCTAGGGTGCTCAGGAATTTCTACTCCTGCACCATAGAAAGCATCCTGACGGGAAACATCACGACCTGGTTTGGAAACAGCACCATGCAGGACAGACGTGCTCTACAGATTCCGCTCCCTGAAGGCCAACACAGAGAGACTGAGGAGCAGCTTCTTCCCGCAGGTCGATAAGGTCTCTCAATCAGTACACCACACAGGACTAAACCATTTTTAAACATGCACAATTATGACATTGTCTCTTTGCACTTTGGACATTCATGGACACTTATGGACACTGCACACCTGCACATTCATGCACATTTAAATATTTATATTTCAATTCTTAGCTCATTGCACACAAGTCACTTTTAATAAGACACTTTCATGCATATTTGCACCCCCCCCCATTATTTTTATTTACACTAAAAGTTCTATATTTTCTATATTGTACAGAATCTTATCTTTTTCATATTTGTACAGCTAAGTTTTCTCATATTGTTCTTATATCTTTCTTATATTGTATATTTCTGTCTTCTATATATATATATTATTCTTATCCTAGCTAAATTTATTTTCTATTGTATTTCTTTTTTATTCATACAGTATTTATTTCCTATTAATAATCTTTATTTTTAAGGTCACAGGCGGTCGTATAAGCATTTCACTGCATAGAATACTGTGTATGACTGTGTATGTGACAAATAAAATTTGAATTTGAATTTTAGAGACAATGAGGGAGTGAGTGAGTTTTACAAAACAATGAATCCTACACGCACATACCTCTTCTTGGAAGAGGTTCTGTCGGTTGCGCAGTGAGCGCAGTTTTGTCTGCTTCTCCTCATGCTCTAGTTCCTCTTCAGGTGGACGAAAGTAGTGGATAAGATCTTGAAGGGAGAGAATCACTCCATCCAGAGGCAGTGAGACCGGACCTGTAGCCCTGTTCTTCCCACTCAGAGAGTCTAGCCCCCTACACATGAACACACATTGAATATGCCTGGATATTTCTCATATTCTTGCTTCCAGTTAGGTTCAGATATGATGCACAGGTAAAAAACAAACAAAAAAACAATCGGAACAGTTATGCCCTAAAGCTTTTATCATTTTGACATCTACATAAACGGAACAAATTTACACTTCAGGTTGGAACATTTTCCATATCCAGTATTTTACTACTGCTACTTTTGACCTACTTTTAAAATAAGACTTTCGAGAAAAAAACAGTAAAATGAGCCTTAACCCTGAGCCCTGGCCTTCAGCAGGTGACCAACAATTCTTTTTCAGTTGATACACTGCTTCCTCCTTTATTTAGTAACAATAATAATCTACAAGGGGTGTTCAAATAAAAACCAGGACTTTTTATTGTCCAGAATAGCAAAACGCAATAATGAGAGTAAAAAATACCTTAATTTCCCTATGTAATCCCCTGCTATGCTAATGAACTTACACCAGCACTATCCTAGTCACTGGATGCCATGAAGGTACTGTACAGTAGAAAGTTTTCTCAGTACCCCAGGGCCATGTTTGGACAGCCTGCATAACTGAAATGTTGCTTCCCAGAAACTCCTAGTGTATAATGGCCCAAACATCTGGAAATGGCTTTTCATTGTTTAATCTAGATGTGTTAGAGTGAGGATTCAACATTTATCATGATAGAGCTTTGTTTATAATAATGAAATGGGTAAGAAATACTTTTTTTTTTTTTTAGCGTTTATAATAGCAAGTATTTTTTCTGTATTTTGCAGTCCAAAAAAATCAAGCCCCACCAGTTCTACTGTATCTCTATACATAGTAATGTTTATTCATCAGACTACATAAATCTCAAAAGTTATCAGGCTGTGAAATATACTATTTCATACTTAATGAACAGTTTAAAAAGGCCTGTGGTGCTGTAGATCATGCGGGCTGCCTGAGACTCCTCTGTCTGAGAACGTGACATCACCAGGGCATCATCCATGTGGCCTTCCTGATGCAGAGTAACCTGAAGGAGTGAGATAAAAGGACACATAAGAAACATATACATTTATTACAAAGAAATTTAGATTTTTATTTAGTCATTAAACAAAATACTCAGTTGCGCATTCATCAGTTACAGTATACATTAGGAGTTAATGTGCTCCCAATGCAGATACCATACCTTTCTTTTCATAGTACCCAAACGAGCTGCTTTGGCATCAAGGGCAGCGTAGGTGAGCCAAAGACCTGTGGAGACGTGCTGGACAAAGCACATAGACTCGCCATACTTGATCTCTGGAACCCCCATGCCCTCAACATCACGCTTCTTCACCACCTCCACCTTCTCCTGCTCAGATGCAACAGCAAAACAGTAAAATAAAGTGAAACCATGGGGGTTAAAATAAAAATGTTGCAGCTTATGTTAATCAATTTTATGTACTAGTGGCATTCAAGTCAAACATTTCTTGTGAATCAAGGCACAAAATCGAATGGCATTTGATTGACTGAGCCCACAGCAGTCATAGGCATCACCATTCAAGCAAGTATAGTGCCTGATCCTCAAACATTAATTAATACTTATAATTTTAAAATACATAATTGATGTTTAAAAAATATTTGGTTAAGTGAAAAAAATATATGTTTTAGTTTTAAACAACAATTCAGAAAATATAGAGACCTTAGACGCACGGAAGCAGAAAGCTGACTGCTTGGTATTTGCCTTCTCGGGATCGAGTACCAACAGACCCTTCTCTTCATCCAAACAAAGATAACGTCCAGTGGTAATGTGGCGTATGCGGAACGGCTGACCCCACTTCATATGACCCCCACTCCAGCTACAGAAAGCAAACATTTCAGCCTGATTTTAACATCAAGATGAGATTTTTGTTGCCAATTTTTAATGTAGTAGCAATCACGGCAAGTCTCGTCAGGTTAACCTCGCACCATATTTTTTCACATTATTTCACAACTAATAATTTATTACATGTGCTTCAGTGGCTGTCATGTGACAGAGTTTTATTTTTTTCTTTAACCAATTTACAGATGAATGTTTTTGTCAATAATTGGCATTTAGCTCATTTATATTCAGCAATGGCTTGGATTTACTGTTCTGAAAGCTCAATGGTTATACCTGTATATCTAATTATTGACATAATCCAAAGGCGTATTTAAAGTTTTCCTTGCCTGATTCTCAACGGTTCAAGCCTCCACAAAGAGCGTGCTTGACTACAGACGGCTCCTGACTCATACTGTGCAATCCTGACAATAAAGCAAACAAAGAAAGACAGAGAGGAGAGACAAAAAAAATACATAAAAAATGGAAAGAGAATGTTTTGTGTTCGCTATCATTGTTTTCTCTGTCTTTGTTTCTCTCTTACTTGCGCTGTTCTTCTCCTTGATCTGGTGGTGATATGGCCAGACACTCGTCCATATGACCGTGGAACAAGCGTAGAACATGGCCTCCCGTTAAAAAACCTATAGAGGAAATTAAAACAGACAATGACTAAACTATAAACTGGCTAAAAATATTGATTGATTGTAACCAGGAATGTAAATGAGTGTCTTTGTTTACCACTAGAAGTAGAATCAAAATGGATGTCATGAATCAATTTGATAACCAAGTCAAGTCAACTCAAATCAAGTCAAGTAAGATTTTTTTTTATCATTTCAACCATATACAATTCAGTACACAGGGAAATGAAACATCATACTGTACCTCCAAGACCAAGGTGATACAAACAACATAAATAAAAAATGTCAAATTTAAAAAGAACTAAGATACCTAATTAGCTGACTAGCTAAGAGAAAACCATAAATTAACAAAACTGTCTACGGACTTTACGAAAGACAAAAAAAAAACAACATACAGTAACATGCAAGTGCAAATGTCCAAACAAGAGCAACCATAGTCATGTAGTTTTTGCAAAGATCCCAAAAAGAAAATCCATCATGTTAAAGATGAAATGCCTTGACCAATGTGGCCCAAATGAAAATGTTTACTTGTTGAAATTAAAAAAAAATGTTAAAAGTTGCATGGATTGAGCCAAGTAGATTTCTGCTGTTTTTATACGATCATACTGTACTTGCAAGTGAAAAACAAACTGAATAAAAACACCATATCATAAAGCAATGCTGCCAGCATAAACTGGCTCTCAGGTCTTAAATAATTAGAATGGATAATAATTAATAAACAAAGCTCACCCTCTGCTAGCTCACAGCCTGAACACACAGGATTCATGTTCCACAGAGTTTGCATGAACGAGGCATCCACCATCAAGTCCCCACTGGCATAGGACAGATGCTGCAAGGACATAAATTATAAATCATAGGAACTCATACTCAACAACCAACCGAGATACTCAGAATCATAAATCGGCTTTAACAATAGTTTTTTCTATGCACAGATAATGTATATGTGTACCTAAGATGAAAAACCAGAAGCAGAAAAAGATCCTACCAGGTATCTCTCAGATGACACGCTAACCAGGATCAAGTCATCTCCCACTCTGACCTTCTCACCTTCTGACCTCTGCTTGGATGCAGGATGGATGGTCCACCAGCACGCTTCACCTATGGTACAGCCGTGTTACATTTCATATACAAAGTCCCCACAAACCACATGTCCACATACTTTATAGTAAAAGCAATCCTAAAAATTCAAAAATCCCTGGTTCAGCATTAATTTGTGTATTAGTGACATGTTTTGTAGACATTATAATCACATCTGTAACATAACATATACAGTATATCTTCATAAGTGTCCTTACAGTTTATTTTTATTTGCTGATAATTGCAGCAGATATGCGAAAACATACAGTATATAAAATATGTTTGTCAGAGTTTCACATTTAGACACACTGTACCATTAATTTAAATGAGTTACAATATATGGAAGTTGATTAATGTCATCATTTACAGTATGAATATACAGTGAAACCTCGGACTGCGAGTAACGCGGTTTGCAAGTGTTCCGCAAGACGAGCAAAGATTTTAATAAATATTGACTTGAAAAACGAGTAAGTCTTGGTTTACGAGCACCGAGTATCATGTATCAGGCATGCGCTTCTTGTTTTGACGCCGACCGTCACGTGATCACAACTGAGCCAACGGTTTTTCTCTCTCTTGTGCTGTGGAATTGTGGGTAATCGTCTCCCCTGCCAGGTCTTAGTGCGCGTCTCTTACTGGTATAATCAACATCCGTGCACGCGTGTACTGTTTACTATAACACTGTGACCACGTGTGTGTGCGAAAAACATATTTTATTTTGTGTTTGTAAGTGCGTGTGTACAGCGCACATGTACTGTTTCTTATAACACACGTGTGTGCGAGCATGTAAAGCAAAAGAAAGTCGCATTAGAAGGTTAAAAATCAATTTTCTCTCTCTGACGTTATGTGTGTGCACGTGTGTAATTTCGTCTGTACATATTTCAGCAACCCCAGTTTCTCTGGTGATGTGACTGAACCAAAAACTGCCCAGTGAAAACTTCAAACCATACAGTATAAGAACCCTAAATGTTTCTGTGTGGGTACCTGTAGAGTCCTCTTGCAAACCCACATCGAAAGCCAGCTTGTCCGTGAGCGAACGTGATGTGGTCAGGCAACTGAGATACTACAATTCAAGTAAATCAGAGCATGTTAGGGAAATATTTAATAAATGATGATTATCATATACAGTGTGAGATTGTGTATGTGTACTATTTAGCAAAGTATGTTTTGTGGCTCACCATGCCAGAGTGGCTGTGTCTCAGCAAGATGGCGTGGCCATACAGCAGGGTTCGATGGCCTCCTCCCTGAGAGGACTGGAAGAAGGGAAAAGGAACGGATTAAACCAAATGAATAATTCATGTGACTGGGTGGTTATAAATGTCTGTGAATGTTTTTTTTTTTGTGTGCGTGTGCATGTGCATGTGTGTGTGTGAGTGTGAGTGAGTGTGTGTTTTTGTGTGCGCACTGTATATGCCAAAGAAACCTCCTTTCAAAATGGATGTCACCTTCAGTCTTCATACATAAAAACAAAGATAAGTAGCAGGACAAACGATGAGAAGGGAATGTAAAACACACATAGAGGATCATGGGGAAAAAAGAAGGAAGAGAAGCCGCACCAAGGAGGAATGGGCATCTCTTGACCTCCTGTGAAACTTGAAGGAAGTGAGTTACAGTACCACAGGAAGACCACACATGAGTACAAACAAACGTCAAAGGTCAAACAGTTGTCACAGTCCACACCAAACCGAGAGTTCACAAAAGCCTTCCATGAGGGCACAAGTCACATTATGTGGTCAGTTTACCTTAAGGTTTAGAAATGAGAAAACACAATGATGATGATTATTATTATTAGTGATTATCATCACCGACACTATCACGACACGTCATCTGTGTCAGTAGCATGGCTCGGGTGAGAGAGAGTATGCACACTGCAGGTCTTTGAGGTTAAGCACACCTTAATCCACCTGTGTGGGTCAGTGTGTTACGCTGCCATCTGTTGTTCTGTTGACATTAGCAGCGAGGGAATTTTCTCTCAGCACCTCAGTGTCAGATTCAATCGCCATTGTAGCACCCCTCCGTCCTGCTGGGACTTCCACGTGACATGTTATTCTCATTATCATGGGTCACTGATGATAATGGTTATCTTGGTTTGTTTCTAGAGGCAGGTAAAAATCTCGCTAAATCATACAGGTGTGCTCTCTCTCTCTCTCTATCTCTCCCTATCTCGCTCTCTGTCTGCTTTTTTTCTCTTGTAAGTTTAATACCCATATATTATAAGGGGCATTCAAGTCAAACGGGGACGTTTGATTGCGGAGAATAACAGAACACAGTTATAAGAGTAAAACTCTACTTATGTCATTTCACTAATGTACTTACTGAAGTGTTTCACTAGTGCTTGAATACCACCAGGATAGAAGATTTTCTCAGTCAGAGCCAAATTAGACTGCCTGCTTCAGGTCTGAAAAGCTGGCCTCCCAGGAACTCCTTTAATGGCCCAAAAATGGGGAAATGGCTTGGCGCAAGGTCAGGACTGTATGGGGATGTGGCAAAAAACTGCCAGGCTAGTTCCTCTGATGTGCAAGTGGTGTTCAGGAATGATTGTGTGTACAGTTCCCACAGATAGATGAGTCTCTTCCACAAGCTATCAGTCGATCTTCGAGGATCAGGTGTTCCACTAGCTGAAAGTTCATGGGAACAACTGCAGTGCGCTCTGACTCACCTTGGCTGGGATCCTATTGACCTACTGTATGGATTTCAATAAAACGTTTTTCAAATGTTTTACTGCGGTTAAGAATCTTATCCTGGATTGATTTAAATGCCCCTCATACGTTTAATGTATTGTTACACTAATGTTCTGTCATTTTAACAATTAATTAATTTGCACTCACTTGTGGAGACTCAAATCCTCCAAAGATATCAACGGCTTCTGTTGTTTATACAAATAATGTTACTTTTATAGCTTATTTATGACAGGGGTGGACAAATTAGTAGCCAGGTGCAACAAGCAGAATTTATGCCTGGGCTATTTAGTCATAGTTGCTCAGAAATAAGGTAAATCCAACAAGCAGAAGTAAAAGAAAAAGATAATAAATATAGCATGAGATTAATCGCTGCACCACACACACCAGGAAAGATGTGACCCAGTTAAATGTTTTTCATAGCCAGTTTAATTAGTGTGTATAGATCAGAGATATATTTTTCCAAATCAAAAGCACACAGATATTTGATGAACATGATGACAGAATATCGCAGCTCATAGCTGAAGAAATGCTATCTTAAAACTTCAAAATAATAATAGATAAATAATTAATAAATTAATAATTAAATAATAATTAAATAAGTATAATGAAAAATATTTTCATACTGTGAAAATAGAATAATAGTCATTAATAGTATGAAATATGCTAGTCTATATTAATGCACTTAAGTACCTCAAATTCAAATTTTATTCAAATTTTATTTGTCACATACACAGTCATACACAGTACGATATGCAGTGAAATGCTTATACGACCGCCAGTG
>JAQMYJ010000038.1:28597840-28614210 GCA_030014305.1 Clarias laeviceps
CTTTAGAAGTGACAAGTGGCTCTATTGAATTTGCCATGGCGTGATCTGTCAGTGAGAAGAGAAACATAATGTTGTTACCTTTTAAATAATCAAGCCACAACTACATAAGTACCACTTTCACCACACAGACTAATTAACTCACAAACTAACAGACTTCAGTAACTCTGCATTTAATTTCTGAATCAACAAAAATATTAACTCACCTAATGAAAGCCACAGACACATGAATATAAAAGTGAACATAGTAAATGTTTTCTATATGAAATGTAGGTGAAGTAAAATATGAGTTTTCTTTGTACCCTAATATGTTAACATCATAGAGGTTCATGAAGCTCCACCCCACAGCATCACATGACAGTGTTATGAATATTGCTGTCTGACTGTTGAGTTTCTACAGCACACAGCGTTACATAAACAGTAACCAGGACATTAATGACCTTATGTAAAAATTATTATTTTCAACTTTAAAAATATAAAAATATAATCTAAGAATTGAATTATTTAAATTTTGTTTTTTAAGTAAAAAATTATGTTCATTAAGTATTATTATGTGTTTTATTAGATTCTCTACATTAAGGGCCTCAGCTCCACCAGATATATTATACGTATAGCTCTATATCATCAAGCCCTTTTTGCCTATAGCAGGAAAATACTGTTTGCTTGTTTGTTTTTGATTTGGCAAAACCTTTAAATATGTTACCAAACAATTAAGGCAGTTTGTTTCATCTTTTCAAATCAAAATTCAAATCAAATTCAAATTTATTTGTCACATACATAGTCATACACAGTACGATATGCAGTGAAATGCTTATACGACCGCCAGTGACCTTAAAAAGAGAATTAAAACTTAATTAGAATAAGAAATAAATATGAATAAAAGAAATACGATAGAAAATTTAATTTAACTAGGGTAAAAATAGAAATTAAAATAGAAATATACTGTACATAAAAATAAAAATAGAAATATATACTGTACATAGAACATTTAAAAAAAAAAAAAAATTTGTAGCTTGCCATTAGCTTGCCATTATTGCATTGCATCAAATACAACTTTTTAATTCATCCATTCAAGATTATAGCAGAACAAAACCCCGTGCTAATAAAATTATGATTTGTCCACCTCTGTATGAGATAAAGATGCTCTAGTTACTTTACCCTAGATGTAAAACACGAAGCCTACATGTATATCCATTGGTAATTAGTGAACAAAACATGAGGGTTAATCTGAGGAACTTTCTGGAAATTATGGAACAGGCAGGTGATGAGGCAAAGAAAAGGTGATGAGGGCAGAAAAGAAGAAAAACAAGAAACGAACAGAAATGCCATGCTTCATATTTTTGACCTTAAGGAGGATGGTAAGTGTTTTAGTAGATTGCATTTAGTAAATGACTTGTTATTAGTTGAAAAAAAAAAGATGTAATGGTAGTTAGTGAAAGTTTGAAGGTGCTGCATGAAATGGCGAAGTGGCAGGCACAAATCCAAAGAGGACCCTGTGTTTCTTTAGGAGATGGCAATGTTAACAAATTATGTAAAGAAAATCAGGGTTTTCTTCGAATGTTCTTTTTAATTGCTTAAATAGATTGTAAAAATACAGTCATGGTAAGGTTTATGTGTGTGATGAGCAGGATACTAAGTTTAAAAAGGAAGGGTTGTAGCCAAGGATTTGAGTCATTAAATCCCTCTCTCTCTCTCTCTCTCTCTCTCTTTCTCTCTCTTTCTCTCTCTCTCGCTGGGACTAAATCTTGTCGGAAACATCATTTGGAAACCAAATGAGATTCCGGCTGCACGGTCAACGTAAGGGACAGATGTGATCGAAGCTGAGGAGGAAGAGAATTCTCTGGGGAGAAGGACAGTAACTGCAGCACCATTTCATTTCATCTAAACCAGACACACTGGGACAGAAGGACAGGAAGGAGTGGAGGAGAGGTGCTTAGATCAGATCAGGGTAGACAGATAAACAAGAGACATGTGCAAGGACATACCCACTGGTCCAAATCGACTGCCTACGGGCAGCAGAGAAAGGGACAAGGTGTCGGGGAAGAGAGAAAAAGGCAGATGAAATTAAGTTACGCTTATCGAAGCTTTACAGGCGGTTTGTCCAAAGGCAAACACATGAACGTAGCTTACTGTACATCACCTCCACATACCCTAATGCCACCTTTAAATCAACTCTAATTAAAAATTCAATAAACAAACAAACAAATAAATCATATCTGATGATTAGATTATTAGTGAAGCATAGTTTGTAATAAGAGATTACACTAAGAGCTTTGGAACTTCCCAACTTGGAAAATGCCTTTCATACAGTAGCTTTATATTGTTCAAGATCAGTTCTTTGATTTAAATTTAGCATCATGACTATGCCAGGCTTATCACATGACAATTTTCGTGCAAAGACAACAACTAAACAACAAGACAATAGATATTCTAATACCAGTCACCTAGCACTTCAGCTAGTCTCTAATTTCATCCGCTCTACCTTTTACCCAATCGTATGTTCATTAATCTCTTTGATGCTTACGTCCATCTCCATAGTATTGGCAAGCATCTCCTGAAGTGCCCGCACCGAAAGCGACTGCTCCAGGATGAAGCCGCAGATAGCCAAGTCAGGGGGCACATTCTGTACAGGGGACAGAAAAAGTCTGTGAAAGCACAAAACTGGAAATTCAAACAACAAGTATTTTGTTTAGGCTATGGAACATCTTGTGTTTGAATAATAATAATAATAATAATAATAAGAATAAGAATAATAATAATAAAGGGCAACATCTGGTTGTGAAAAACAAGTCCAATGCAGAATTCCCAAAATTTGTATATGCAGTTCTTTTCTAATCACTAATATCTCCAATCAATCCATCAATCCCCATAGTGTCCAAAATCAAATGCAAATTAACAATGGCATAAAATGAACGCTAGCCACCAAATTAGCTAGCGTTAATTTGTAGGCTAAAGCTAATCTAGCTAGGTTGTGGTAACTAAGGGTAAGTAGGCATGTTCCAATAAGCAGCCAGGCTCTGTTTGTTCTGCCTGTTTGCCCATTTATAGACTAACTTTAGGTGGAGTCATCTCCTGCCAAGATGGCGATGACTAGCGCTCCAAAAATTGAGCTTTAAAACCGCTCTTTAGAAAATCTATGGGTGATGCCATGGAGGGTTTGTCCAGTTCTTATACAGACTATGGTTTTACTCAAACTCAGCATAACAGTAACATGTTACTGGTTAGCACTTATTTGTCTGACACAGGAGAACTTTAGACCATCCCTCTCACCCGGATACCAAGACAATCATGCTGTCCTGCGCTTCAAACCATGGACAGCTGTGGCATTTTCAGGATTTGCACTTGTGACACACCTCCAGACAAAAGTTCAAGTGCTTAGGCAAAATACTTTCTTTAAATATTTCTGAAACTTATGTGACTTTATTTTCTTCCACCAGAAGATACCTGGGCATTGGATGTTGTTTCAAGAAAGCACAGTCGGTTCCCGAAGCCCTCACAAGACAGACACAGCTTGATCTGCTCCTTCAGGACGGTCGCTGTACACTGGAGCACCACCGTGTCATCCTAAGATCACACAACACCATTGAGAAAATTAATGACACACTTTAGGAAAAAATCAACAGCATAAGAAAACTAAAGCCAGACATCATTATTGACACCTGGTGCATGGCAATGGACTTGTGGTTAATTAATTATCCTAAAGTGGGACATTAATAGGAACTCTATTGAGCTCCTCCAAAATACATACAGTACACAGGCCTGTCTAGAGGCATGGCTGGTTGTAAATACACCAATAAACACTCTGGGCTCCACCTGACACAGTGCATTCTCAGCTGTTCTCCTGTCACTCATTATATAAGCATACTATACTGTATCCCTGTCTCGAACCATTTTCTTCTTTCTCTTCACTTAGGCACACATGGTTTTATTCCCATCTAGGCTTGTAAGATAAATCATAATAAGTGTCTCACTCTTTCTTTATGTGCAGAATGGGGGGTGGGTGGGGGTGGGGTGGGTTCAAGTCAAACAAGGACTTTTGATAGTGCAGTATGACAGAACACAATTATTAGAGGGAAAAAAAAAACTTTAATTCTTTATATAATCCCATATAGTTACGTATCACAGTGTTTAACTAGTCCTTGAAAACCATCAAGGTAGAAATAATCCTCAGTACATCAGAGCCATGATCAGACTGCATGCTTGCTTGCACCATTCAAATGTTTTACTACGTTTTAAGTTTTCTTTAAATGTCACTCAGTTTTGCACCTTCATTCACAAGAAATGTTGTCAAGATCAAACAGAGAAAGATGTATTATTATTATTTTTTTTATATAAGTCAGACATCTGGATTGTGTGGCTCATTTACAATACAAAAATAGATATACAGTATATTACAAGCTTTAACACCATTTATTTTTGGTGATCTTAAAGGTGCTTTCCAACAGACATTTAAATTGTCCATCTTGTCTGACATCACAAACGTTAATATCTTTAACTATCTTTAAAAAGCTTATTCTTATTTTTATTCACTATTTTAATCTAAATCTAATTCTCTCTGTTTCCTTAACAGACATAAAAATAATAATTTTGAAATAATTTTAACAACATCATAGTGACATATTTGCAATGACATCCTCTTACACGATATCGATATTAAAGACGTCTGTGGGTCCATTAACCCCAACTCCCCCACCCCACACAGCATGTCTAATCTTCTAATGCATTTTTCATTGGAGTTAGTCCAACATTTATCTTCTGACAGGCCAAATCTGTCTCCAACTATTCCACACAAAAGAAATGGGGACAGGGTGCCCTTTATTCTTTTCTACAGCCTCTACCACCTCCCCAAACACACACACATGCATGCACTTAGGCACACAAACACGCGCACACACACACACACACACACACACACACACACACACACAAAATGTACTGTTTCTAAAGCATTCCAATTAGATGTACCAGAGACTTCTAATTACCCCAGGGTACTTTTATAAAGTACTAAAGTACAGTCTGCAAGTATTTGAGGCTAGCTTTGGTGCTATATATATTATGGCTGATGAATGATTCAGACACTTGGACCATTTGGATTTCAGAAAACAACTCTGTAGTCAATTAAATGAAAAGCTGCATATAGCACTTAAGGCTGAATGTCAATATTGATGTCCTATGTAATAGTGAATATGACAGATGAAAAAAAAAATGCCATTCTGTGTTTTTGTGAAGCAGAAGTGTGTATGTGTGTGTGTGTGTGTGTGTGTGTGTGTGGGAGGCAGAGAAAGAGAGAGAGAGAGAGAGAGAGAGAGAGAGAGAGAGGCCTGGCCCTGATATGGAGATGAAGCAGTGCTCTAAATTTCTAAAACGAGCCAGCTGCTTTGGTGACTCACGCTCCTCATTGGCTTGAACCTATCAGATAGCACTTGAGAAGTGTTACTTTACACTTGAGAAGTAGTACTTCACTTGAGAAGTTTTATTAATGGATATGTTTTACTTTTACTCCACTACATCTTAAAACAAATACATCTACTTTCTACTTAAACACGTTTGTGCATGGCATTGAATTAAATGGCATCAGGATTGTGGAGCACCTGAAGCAGTAAAACCACCTGCTGACTATGACGTGTGATTTGCCTTCTCTCTGTAAAATGTTCAATCATGTAGTAGGTCTTTGAAATCACGTACAGTGATGAAAACAGTGTTTTCACAGTTTGGAAGCACCACCACCGCCAACACCACCACTGGTCAGCGCTCACATAATTTTTACTCTCTGTTCTTGTACACACTTTTGTATTTATACTTTCCCAATACAACAGGTGGAATATCAAACAATTTAAAATGCAACACTCTTACGTGCCTCCTTACTTTATCCGCTATGACTGTTTAAGTTAGGGGATTAGATAGCCATGTGTTATGCGCATATGAAGATTTGGGAGGAGACACTGATGATTTGTTAAAAAAGCCATCTACTTCCATTCTCAGGTACGATTGGCCTCCATGTCTTGTTCGATCGGTGCCAGATTATGCTGTGTCTTTCCCGAAACCAATCCTAGGGCCCTTGTCTAATACAAGCTCAGTAATTTTGATAATTGTTAATATAATATAATTCTAATATTCGAATAGAATATTAGAGGGACAGTGCACATAGGACGGTTTAGAGACAAAGTTAGAGAGGCTACATTAATATGATTTGGACATGTGCAAAGGAGGGATAATGGATATATTGTATCGTAAGGAGAATGTTAGGCAGAATTAGAAGAAAAAAAGGAGGTCTATGGATTGGCACCCCATCCAGAATGTACCCCACCTTATGGGGTACATAAGGTACCCCACCTTACCCCACCTTATGTCTTAAGTTTCCCGGGATAGGCTCCAGGCAAACCATCACCATGTATGCAGGATAAAGCAGTACAGATGACCATAAGTACATGCTAGTGCCATGGCTACAAAAGAGCATATCAGCAACTTCATTACTGAGACATTCTTGTGCCAAGCTGCAGTCCTGAGCACCCAAACTCACAGGCTTAACCCATGACCACGCAACTAAACCTAAATCCATCAGGAGATCTGGGGGAATCTATGGTGCTTTACATTATGTTTCAAATATAACCAATAGCAATCCAAGACATTAACATTATAGGAATAGTAAAGGTGGGTAGGTGCCAGAAAATATTATTCATCTTATTTATTCAGTTTATCTTATTTAAAGATTAATCAGCTAAGGCAGGTGTAAAATTACAGCCATGCCATATTTAGGACTGGATACAAATAACTTGACACTGAGACGCTGAGGCAAAACAAGTACATACAAAAGATTGTCAAAAGATAAAACCACATAAACAAGACCTAACTTCACTAAGACTTTAAGTTAAATTTACTGTATAATTAAAGTTAATTAAGCTTTGATACCCAAGTCTCCTGGGATAGGCTCCAAGATTTCTGTTACTGAACAAGTATGGAAGGAGTCTCCACAGCCAACACTTTGTAACAGCCATTGAGGTTTCCATAATGATAAAGTGTTGAGATTTAGGCCTTACCCAATTTGATCTGGTACTGATAATAATTATCTGAAGCCTACCCTAGGAGATTTGGAGCACTTGGCAGGGTACACCCTGGATAGGGTGCTACTGTAGGCCGTCACAGGGCGCCTGCATGCACACACTCACACTCACACAAAAGGCCATTTAAAAACACAAATTAGACTAATTGTCATGTTTTTGGAGTGTGGTGGAAACCATAGCACGCAAACTCCACGCACACAGTCGCTTTGTCATGGATCATTGTAAGAGACTCCAAAATATGCTGAATTCATTGTTTAGTCCTAATGTGAAGTGCTTTGGCTTTCACTACTAGAGTGCTTGTAAAAACCTCTCAAACATAGAGACAATCTGCTAAAATGGCAAACTTTAACTCTTCACAGTAAATCACTAAATAAAGTCTAATCAATAATACACTGCATATGGTGACGTTAAGTGTGCAGGTTCATACATTCTGTAGTCACAGTAACCAAAACAGGTGTATCCAGGTCATTGTTGACAATTCATAACAAGAGTTGAAAATTCATAGCAAATTGTTAGGTGTTTAGATATTTCATAGACAATCGTATATGTTTGTTGACAGTTTGGGAAGGTTTAGCATGAGTTTAATGTAATTGTAGGTGATTACATCATAATTATAATTACATTGTGCCATTTGTGACGAGCTATCTTGAATTGAAATTATGTTCACAGTCCTTGCTTGATTGACTCTGTGATGCCACATGGTGTACTTACTTACTTACAAATTACCTAAATGTAGCCAATGAATTGTATCACGTACAGTATTTATGATTGCGGTGGATAGTGTAAACATCTATAATTCTGGTAGAAACAACTATCACAAATTATAGTACTGGGCAAAATGTCTTGAGCCACCCCTTCTTTTTTCAAATTAAATGAACAATATAGATGAATGATGTAGATTACATTAAAGAAATGAGAACAAAGGATTTACTGTGACAGGCTGCAGAGTGCTTATGTACCAACCTGATTAGCAACCTCATTTCCCCTCTCATCAATACCAGTACAGTAATCACTGGCCGGACTATCTGCCACGTGTTTCGTGTTCATCATTAAGTTAGATGTTGTTGTTGTTTTTTTTAAGCTTGAATGATTATATCCAGTATGCCTCTGAAACTGCCCAGGTCCAGGGACATGTCAAAATTATAGGCAAAAAACTCTTGTCAAACTATTCAAACCTGGGTAACTATTCCTTTACATAAAAAAAACAAACAGGAAAGTCTCACTGGAAGCAAAACATAAAGAAATGAAGGGGCTGTATGGACGGGATTTACCCATGAAGTGCCTATTTTATTATACAGTACCTTTTGAGCATTGCCAAAAAATGTATGACAGCAATTACAATTACAATTTCAACGACAAACCACACTGAGCTATGACAGGAACTACAATTCTTCACAAATTCTCCAGGACTTAAATCTCTCTACCTGCATCCTAAAACATTAAATGCAACTAATGGATACAAAATATTATGTAAATCTCTTAAATTATATATAATTTAATTGATGGGAAGTCTGAAATACGAGATGAACAAAACACTTTCAGACACAATCTTGTGGGAAACTAATCAACTTTTAAATTGTAAACATTTATTAATTATAAATGTAATAAAGCTAAGATAAATATTTTTATAAAAGTTTAAAATCCATTATATTAATGTTTTATTTAAGAACAGCCACACTTGTCATTTCTATGAACTCATTTGCTCCCCCTCACTATTTATGCGAGAGACTTCAGGAGGTTAAGAGCCCATGCAGTTTGGATATTCAACCCACAGTGATTCACCTTAAACTCTGTAGTGTGACTCAACGGGAGCCAGCCAAGGTAGTGTGATCTCAGTGGGCGTGTGTGCCCACCGTGCTACTGTCTAAAGAGACATCCAAAGATCAGCAACAGGTGGGTGGCATCAAAGAGACCTAACAAAAGCCAGCTACAGGCTTGTCTCTCGAAAATAATTTTTTTTTAGCACCAACCTTTAAAATCACTACAAAATATGAATCCCTATCTGAACAACCACAAGTAAGACAAACGGAAGGCAAAGGACTGAGGTAGGAGTTATATGCATAATATAAGTGATAAGATATCCATGAGAACTTTCTTTACCAATGTTTTTTGACGGATTACTCGATGCTTACCTCACACAACCTGTGACTTATAGTCTGCCCCATGAGACAGTTATAGGAATTCACTTTAGCCAAAAAGCTGATTTAGGTTTTCTCATGCCAAATGTCCAGTTTACCACTGTGTTGATTACAACCCTGGCGAGATTGATGCAAAGATAGATGAGGTGGGTGGATGAGCAGAGGACATTACACAAAGAGTGAAGAAAAGATGGAGCAGAGAAAACTGATGCAGGATGAAGATGAGATGACCTTTTTAAAATGATTTTTTTTATCCCTTGGACCTACCCAAGCTGATAAACTGCGCTGCTCTTCAAGCAGTTGGTGTGGTATTGCCCTCTATAGCACAGGAACATTCCAAATGCTTACACCTACATTGCCAACTGTGAACAATTAGAAATGCCAAACTACACTTTTTTCACTCTTACATGACTCCAACCCAGCAATGCTATTAGCAGATCTCAGGAAATTAACCATCGTACAGTATTCTGTTTGAGTGAAAAGATGTTATGGCTCAATTCTATATGAACTACAATTAAAATAAATGATAACTGTAAAATTAGAGTAATATAATGGTTTACAGTTATATAGCAATGGCTATATCCAAGATTGTAGTAAGCAACAGAGTATGCTTGTATCTAAGCTATATGATTTTACATCTCACAAATCAGAGGAAATTACTGTACAGCAGAAGCAGGAACAAACTAGACACTTCTATGAGACTCTGCCATACTTACACACAGTTGGAATTTGTGTGAGTGAGAGAGAAAAAACAAGGCTCACAGAAATATCTGGCTTAGATTGTATGTGCTGAGCAAAGTGGAACCAAGAAAATTGACTCTGATCTTATGGCTTGAACTCTCTATCCCAATCTGTCAGGAAAGAACTTTTTGTTTCGCTCCATCTCTTGATGAAAAATGAATCATGCTACCATCACATTTCCAGACGCCAATATCACAATTGTTTGCCAGTTTTCTCAGTTTTAAGTCATTTTTTTTTTCAGATCTCCATCACCTCCTCCTTCTCATTGGTCCTCTGTTCTCTCTCTTTCACTGTCTCTCTTTTTCACTCCTCAACTCTATTTCGGTGACTGCACCTGTCACTCTCGCATTCCTCTGCACTGCTGACTAGCAGATAGTTTGGAGGCATGCTCACACCAGCTCAAACGTCTAATCATGAGAAGTACACTACTGACTGCACACAACACTGAGCACGAGTCCAGATACATACAACACCTACTGTATACATATATACAATTAAAAAAAGCAGTGTGTGATGTAATAACCTCAACCTCAGTTACATTGCCTTGAGGATTTTCAAACAGCTTTATATGCTTCTATTTTCCAAAATATATACATAAAAATGTAGCCTAATTTTAAACCACTGTGACCCCGACCAGGCAATGACCATGGATAAATGAACAAACATTAGAAGTGGATTTTTTATTTATTTATTTTTTGGATCTTGTGGGACACTTACAAAAATCTATATTTATAGCAGTATTTGCTTCTGTTTGTTTCCATATTTGTTTTTTATTCATTCTCCGTATTGTATTCATATTTGGTTACATCATGACTACTCAACCTAATTATTATTGTATAGCGCAATATGTTTAGTAAGCATATTGATAATAAATTTAGTTATGGTACTATCAGAAAGAATAATTACTAATAAACATTTTCAACTTTCCTAATATTAACCTACCCAAAGAAATATTTAGCTTTGATAATAAAATTTGTCTAAAAAAGCAATCAACAGAAAAGTATTATATAACAATTAATTCCAGACGACCAACCACAATCATTGGACGAAAGACATCCAAAAGAGCATAACAGATGTTTTAACATGTCATACTAACATATCATTAACATATACTGTATAACTAACAGTGACTATTATTAACAAATAAATGAATGAATGAATAAAAAATGAATAAATAATCTTTTAGAAGTAAGTATTTTTTTCACTCACATTTACTTACTTATTTTATTTAGACATTAATATCTTAAGGCCTAACGGTATAGCATCTGTTTATTTAACCTGACATAGTTATGATTATAAATATTGCTTTAAGATCCATGAATGCTGCTTAGCTGATCATTGTTGATCATCTTAGTTGATTTTTTTTTTCCTCTAGAAGAAAAATTAATGTTTAACTCCATGTATCTACAATTACTTATTTGTAAAGGCATGACTTTTAGCATCAAACAGCTTCCAGCTTCTGATTTGATCTACATGAACAGATGTGGTGGTGAGAATATAACCTAATACCCTTCACTGTAATCTATCTGCTGCTACACACACTTTGTATTCATCATGCTATTTTGTATTATGGCATATATATATATATATATATATACTCTCTCTCTCACTCTCTCTCTCTCACTCTCTCTCACACACACACGCACACACACGCACACACATAAACACATAAAAAAAGTATCTACAGTACATTAAAAAATACTGTGAAATCAGTAAACATATTTGGTGTGTCATCCCGTCGCAGGTACAATTTGTACAAGTTTTAGGAAATTTGTCGCCATTGCTTGATTATTTATTTTTTTATTTATTTTGCTGGAATACTAATTTTTAAAAATTATTATTATTATTATTAGTAGTAGAAGTAGTAGTATGAATTGTAAGAATTTTGCACAGTACTGTGTGTGTGTGTGTGTGTAGGTGTGTGTGTGTGTGTGTGTGAGAAGTAGTAGTCTCAGCAGCCATAGTAATACTGTAATACTGGTAGTAGGAGTTATAGTAGTAGTAAGAGTAGTATTAGTACTAATAGTGAAATGATGGAATTTTAATTCTTACACAACAGTCATTTATATAAAATCTAGGTGATTAGGTTTTGCTTATGCAATTTTTTTTTTTTTTAATAATTAATATTTGTGAGTGAAATGATTTTAACTAAATGCAAATCAGATGACATAATTTTTTGCCACTCTCATAAAAAACAGATGAGTAATATATTGTGTATTAAAATTGTTTACAGAAGTTGCTTACATTGCACATTATTATTTAAAAACAGTTGTAGCAGACTGTTACATCATACGCATACAAGACTTAATTATGCACTGACATTAGCAGGTTAAAGGCTGGCATTTTAAAAGCGTCTAAAGTAACAGCTGAGAGCACCTGTTTATTGTTTTAGAGCAGGTCATGACAGACCGGATGAACCGCAGTGAAACAGGTGCTTGTACAGTATACAGTACTGTATACTGCCCCCCCCCCCAACACACACACACACACACACACACACACACACACACACACACACACACACACACACTTTTCTCTCTGTCTCACTATACCCTGATCATGTGTGTGCTCAGCAAAACCAGAATGTACCACCCAGTTAGAAATAACTCTTAATATGACTACGATGAAAAGTGCACTTAAAGAAATCAAGCTCTTTTTAAGCACACTTTTAGAGCTGGATATTAATTCATTAAAAAAACAGCCAACCCAACAATACAGACAAGCTGAAAGCTGCCATCAATGCAACCCTCCTCCAATGATGCCTCAGCAGTACCACAGGTTGATTGCCTCCATGTCAAGTTGCATTGATGCAGTAATGCATACAAAAAGAGCCTCTGGAGCCTCTGAGTGCACTGGTGAGCATGCTATTTAGAATTTGTACAATTCTGTATTATACAACGATTAATTCCATAGGACTGAGCACATTCAATGGACGAAAGACATCCAAAAGAGCACAACAGATGTTTTAACATGTCATACTAACATATCATTGATATAACTAACTATCATTTACCAGCATGGGTGAAAGTAGGCTAAAATGTAGGCCAAAACCCACATTCACAACTATTAATTAATAAATTATTAAGTAAATTAATTAATTAATACATAAATTACTTAATAAAGAAAGAAAGAAAGAAAGAAAGAAAATAAATAAACTGTGCCTATCAATGAGGGAAATTCAATCATGCAATTTGGATGAATGTCATGTAACACTGTAATATGAATGGTGATGGTATTTAAAATGGAAAAAAATATATATATATATATATATATATATACACAGGTGCATCTCTGCATCTCAATAAATTCAAATATCACCACAAAGTTGATTTATTTCAGTAATTGTGTAATGCATTCCATTAATGGAAGGAAAAACTGTGGTAGAAAAAGGTGCACAAGCAACAGGGATAACCGCAACCTTGAGAGGATTGTGAAAGTCCATTCAAGAATTTGGGGGAGATTCACAAGGAGTGGACTGCTGCAGCTGTCAGTGTCAGTCAGTGCTTCAAGAGCCGTATCCAGTAAAGGGGTACAACTGTCACAGTCCTTGTGTCAGAGACAACGTCAGAGGCGTCTTACCTGGGCTAAAGACAAAACGTGTGTTTTATCAGGTCCATGGTCAGTGTAGCCGTCTACCAGAAAGTTTAAGAGTACTTCATGCTTCCCTCTACTTTAATTTTCCAGCAGGACTTGGCACCTGCCCACACTGCCAAAAGTACTAATACTTGGTTTAAGGACCATGGCATCTCTCTGCTTGATTGGCCAGAAAACTCACCCAACCCAAACACCATAGAAAATCTATGGGGTATTGTGAAGAGGAAGATGCGAGACAGCAACAATAAATAAAATTAGACACTTTAATAAGTCACTTTTTATGCATATTTGCACACCCATAGTCACTTCCAAATTTTTACAAATTTCTATTTTTTTCTTCCATATTTCTATATTTTGTAATATTTTTATTATGCCATTATTTGTACAGTATATTTTACTAGTTAAATTTATTTTCTTTTGTATTTCTTTTTATTCATATTTATTTCTTATGTATAAGCTTTTATTTTTTAAGGTCACCGGCGGTCGTATAAGCATTTCACTGCATATCATACTGTGTATGACTGTGTATGTGACAAATACAATTTGAATTTGAATTTGAACAACGCAGAAGAGCTGAAGGCCGCTATCAAAAGACTGTTTTTTATTCTCTGTCCTCCTGCAATTAACCTTTAGTACTTAATTGGCTGCCATGTCAATACAGAACGCCTGCATTCACCTAAGTGTAGATGTTAACTCTATTTGATAAAGATTTTAGGGGGAAAAAAAAATCAATGATCTTGATGGGTTAAACAAAATAAAGAGCACATTAATTTCATCCCTAGAGTGATTTTGGGGTACTTTACTTTTATGAACATAATTTAATTCAATTCAATTCAATTCAATTGTATTTATATAATTTAATGACCAAGCATTTGGCTAAAATCCTCCTAATTATTTCTCTCCTCCTTTATTTATCATCATTTTGTTCGACCAAGCTTCAGTTACACTTTTTTTTTCCCCTTATAGTGTGAATGTGAACCCCTTGAAAATACTGAGTTAAAATAAACATAAAAGGATGTATTAGGTTAGCAGGCCTTTTCAAGAAAAAAGATCCCCACTTCAACACCCTTAGGTTACTTAAACTTTTTATTTCTCTCAGAGCATCATTCTGTTTCTCTCCTTTTTGTGTATTGACATAATTCAATAGCTTAGGTGGACTTTCATAATTCACACCCACTCACACACCCACACACACACACATAGAATCCTCCCGAAAGATTCAAGCAACGAAGAAGTAGGACACAAGCTTTCTTGCTCTCCTCCCCCTGAGTGTCAGGCGCTTATAGTAGCAAAACTATAAAAAGAAATGTCTGTAATAACTTGGAGTCCGGACACCCCCTGAAAGCTCTCCAACATTTTTGTTAGGGGTGATCATAACGACAACGTACCAAGATATGGAAATCAGAAACGGTAAACTAGTTAAGCAAATAATAACAATGTTAAATTCATTATTTAAAAAAAGGAATTTGAACCAGACTTTAGCATTTTTAGAAAAGGGTAACCTATATTCCTTTAAAGGATGCTAAATTAGAGCGATATCATTTACGAAATACCAATAACAATACTTAAAAATGTAATAATAAAGTGCTACCCCTGTACTGCATGTCATTTCATGCTGAGTGGTAAGAAGTTATCATGGTACATTAAACCCATGTTTTCATAATTAGCAACGCTCCAGGTTTGTAATTTCTCTTTCAATACTAACTCCAACCTAACTTACGTCATAGTCCTAAAAACCTCCGTTCACACACATCTGCATGCCCTAAATTACATCCGCTACATGTATGTATCATAGATCTGTATTTTGCTCTCATGAAGTCATACAGCTCCCCAAACATTAATATATTCATTACACTGACCAGGCATAAATGCAGGCGTAAACATCAGACAGTAGAGAAACTACAACCACAAGGACACACTAATGGGCACCATTGAGGCTTTGTCTGTGCTCATCTCTAGAGTATAATGAACTACACAAACAAAGCCCTACTTCATTGTTCAACAGTTGAAAAAAAAAATAATAATAATTTCTAGTTCTGTACTTGTGAATGGCATTTGTGTTATCAGTTTTCAACATGCTTCAACTTTTCATTTCTTAAACAGCCACATCGGAGTACAAACCCCCATACTGTACTGTAGTTGTGAAAAAGATGCAACTGTGTAATGCATTATTAAAACCTGGAAAGACATAGGTAAACTAAAAAAAAAAATCATGAATGAGCATGAGTGGCGATCACTTAAACACTTGGTGAAATTAAGTCATAACAAACGTCATCGATAGAAATCAGCTGTGGTAAAAATAAGAGCATTTCCATATGCACAATAAAACAAGAACTCACATGCTTGGGACAAGGCAGCTGTGTGGCCATAAAATAACCATATTGTTTGTCAAAATAACTGGTAAAGACTGGAACGATGGAAAAAGGTCATGTGTTCTGATGAGTCCAGATTGACCCTATTTCAGGCACATCAGGGTAATGAAGCGATGCACCCATCATGCATAGCGGCCACTGTACACGCCTCTGAAGGCAGTGTTATGATCTGGGGTTGCTTCAGTTAGTCAGGTCTAGGCTCTACAACGTTATGTGGCAATAATACGAAGTCAGCCGATAACCTTCAGTTTTTCTTCGCTGATGGCACAGGCATAATTCAGAACAATTTTTTTTTTTTATAAGATTTACTGTATGTATAGTTTTACATCTCAATTGTGTTGCAAATAAGTATTTCAATATTGGTGAAAAAATTTAAATAAAATACTATATATATATATAGTAATTTTTTTTAATGAGCTATAATAACATTAGTATATTATTATATATGATGTAATATAGTATATATA
>JAQMYJ010000038.1:28641014-28655251 GCA_030014305.1 Clarias laeviceps
AATTAAAAGTTATTATATGGATATGGAGCTTTACTCACTTTTTTCAACACACTGCTATTATTTTGAACACAACTGTAGATTGCACGGGATGGATGACACCAAATTCACCTCTGTAATTTCACTCCACCTGTTGGCCTGCTGTTACTCCGATGTATATTCTGTTATATAGCTTTTTTTTAATGTGCTTTCCACACTATGAACTTGACTTTTATTGAGTTTTGTGGAATTAGCCAAATGTCTTCAGGTACAGTAGTCAGCTGACTTAATTTTATTGCCACACAACATTGTTGAGCTTAGACCTGACCACACCATTGCCTCTAAAGGCTTGTACAGTGACACTATGCATGATGGGTGCATTGTTGATGTGCTTCCCAACTCACCCTGATGTGCCCATCGTTCTGGAATAGGGTAATTCGATACTCGTCAGACCACATGATTGGTTTTCATCACTCTACAGTCTAACCTACAGTACATACTGTACTTCCTAGCGGATGATAGGAAAGTTAGGGGCTCGAGCCCCAGCACCAGCAAGTTACCACTGTTGAGCCCTTGAGCAAAACCCTTAACCCTATCTGCTTCAGGGGCACTGATCCTGGTTGACCCTATGCTCTGACTCCAACTTCCTAACTGGGAGATGCAGAAAGATAATTTCACTGTGCTATAAGGTACATGTGACAAGTAACTGAATCTTTTTTTTTTTTTTAAGCAATATCCTTCCAGTTTTTAATATTGCATTGAAGACGGCTTATCTGAATTCCAGTAATTTCAGTCGTCTTTATAAATCTGCAATACTGTACATTTTCATTTTTACACACAACTTTATTTAAAGATTGATGAATGAGAGCCATTTATTAATTACTATAAATATAGCATTTTCTGAGTGCATCTATTAAATATTGTCTTTAAACATAATTGGTATCTAAATAAATAAAACATGCTACACTATGGACACACATATTAATAGTTCTTATGGATTTAATGATAAAAGCAAATAATGTTTCCTCCTAAACCTATTTCAGCCTTATATTTGCAATTAATTAGTGCTTACTAATATCAGATTGCAGATTCAGTGAATGAGTTGCTCTCATTCACTGAATCCATCACATGGCACACACACTATGGGCAATTTGGGAATGCTAATTAGCCTAAACTGCATGTCTTTGGGAGGAAACCAGCGAACCCGGAGGAGACCCACAAGGGATAACATGCAAACTCCTTGCACGCAGACCCAACGCTGGAATCAAACACGGACCCTGAATGTCTAAAACAACAGTGCTAGCCACTTAGCCACCGTGCCACCCATCACAGTTGCTCATTTATGATTAATTAAAGAAATGCTCTAACAACATGCACCATTTCTAAACCAACCACAAAAAAGTTATTTTTCTGAATAATAAGTATCATATATATAGATCTGTAGGTGAAGTCTGATTTTAAGACTCTTTTGTATGCTATAGATCCTCACACAGCTTGTCTTCGGATAGCACACTTCTTACAGCGCTTATAACAGTGATGAATTTTCTTCCACTTTTTTCTGGCAGTTGCCCAAAATAGCATGAGCTGCCAGAAGCGTTCAAAGTTAAAGTGAGGGAGCGATTCTGTGTTGGTGGTGAGAGCAAGGGAGTTAGAACGGTTAGAATAAAAAAAAAATGTGAAATGGAAAAATAAATAAATAAAATATATAAATACGGAGGTGAAAAACCAACATGGAGATACGTTTTAAATACAATATTAAACACAAGGCCAAAATGAAATGTTTCAACAGTCCGCGACAGTAGAAAGAGAGAACAATGGCAAGGCAAAGAAGTCACCAAACACCACAAGTCTAGTGGATTTTTGGAGTTTAAAAATCAACTGTTAAAAGGGAATCACAAGGTGTTTGAAAGGCCTACATTAAAGAAGCTTGTGGTGGTGTCAAATGGGAGCAAAATGTGAAATTTACCTATTAAAAAATCCTGCAATCTTCTGTAAAATATGATGCTACTGTACATGAAGGATGCTTTGAGAATACTTTGTGGCTTGGATCGAGTTTTATAGACTAAACCATGGATGCCTCTGGCAGAAGGTTAAGCTTTGGATATACAGTAGAGGAATCATTTATCAAGATATTGAAGTAGAGCGGATAGTACAAGAGCACTAAATGTTTGACATGGAGGAGTATAGATCATTATAGAGTTCTATGTCTCTCCAGAGTTGCTCTCTCTCAATATGTTTATGCCTAACTTGTTTATACTAATTTGTTCATTAACTTATATTTGTCATGAGGTAGATGGAACACCAAGGTACAGTATCACATGCCACCATGCCTACACACACATAGTCAAACATAGAGGAAATTTAGCACAGCTAAAGCAACTACCAGCATCATTTTGGAGAGAAGGAGGACACCAAAGAACTCAGAGGAAATACTTTGACACTGGAAGATGGTGGGTATAAACTACAAGCTGCCATAAGCTACTCAGTTATTCATATATTGACAAATTGATATATTGACTATTGATTGGCCCATAAACTGTCTTTGACATGATGGATTAAAATTACTTAATGAGTATTTTGTATTTGCTAGCATTGTACTCTATCATTTGATATTGCATGCTGCAAGACCACATGGGAAGATATAACAGATCATGTAGATAAAATGAAAACTCATTACATTTCTGACACATAATGCAGCTTTGTCTAGTGAGTCTTCCTGATATCATACAATATAAGCATGCACACATACAGTATCTGACAGGAGGGGGTCAATAATTATGATGCTAACTTTAGATTACGAAAGAAAAAGGTTCAAAATCATGATACGTGGTATGTTTACCACTCTATCCAGAGGTATCAAATAATATGATTAAATTAAAATAAACGAAGATAACTGTGCTGCTTTTTAATGCAAACACTATTGGAATTATAAAATGTGAATACAGTACATACTGTACAGCATTACAAATATTTAGTCATTGTGTTAAAAAGATCAAACCATATCATCTTTTGTGTTGACAAATTTCCAATGCGTTGGTCTGAAAGCAGATCTGCGTTGAGTTCAATAAAGTGCATATTAAACGGAAAAAAGCATAGCTCAGCGGATTCTGCGGAAGAAAGGATTTAAAATTAGAGAAAGAGGATATTATCATGCAGAGGTAGTTTTAGATCATTTCAAGAATCCACATAATTATCTTTTCTTTCTTATGTTCTGACAGCTAACTGAAATCATGACCATCTTCTTTTCTTTCTTAACATTTTCTTTCTCTTTTTCCTAAGTGTTAAGGTTTGTCAGGGAGATTAGGATTAGATAGTGACAGAACAAAAAGTAAAAGTAAAGAGGTGCCGAATTGCTTCATTGTTTCAGTCAGCTGGAAATTCAACGGGTTTTTAAGATATAGAACATACATTAGATGTAAACTTATTAGTGATTTCAGAATATTTAATTTTCTGTATTGAATTGAGCAGTATTCAATAGATACAGTATTTAGTAGACATGGGTCTTAAATACTGCTACAGAACAGTAGTGCAAAACTTCTGTAAATCACTGCAGGTCACAATGTTCTTGTGAGAAACAGAAGGTACTGTATGCTTTGGGTTGTTTTATACCTGGAAACATTAAACAAATTTATTTTAGATCCAAACAGCACCTTTGCTTTGAAAGGGCTTGTAAATACAGTTTAAGGATACACTGATACAGAAGATATACTGCGCACAATGAGTTTTTGGGTAGTGACAGAGCCAAGATGTATGATCTGTGTTCCATAGAAAGGAATAAAATACAATTGGCCACCTTCCCAGAAGCTGGTACAGAAGCCATGCTCTCTCTCTCTCTCTCAAATAGCTGTCCATCTGGCCATCACTGCCTGATCCATTCAGTGCTTGCTAAACACAACATTTTGTGTATTCCAGAACAACAAATCATTTAGGTTGATTTGGGCCAACAAATCATTTAGGCTCTCTCTCTCCATTCTATCTCTTATGGAAAAATATTATGAGCCATAATAGGTTTCATAATGAATAGCAAATCAAGAGGTCAAGTGTGTTTGCAACACTTGATCATGTGGGACTGTATAGTAACAGACATGATCTTTGGTCAGGATTACAGTGGGTTCAATTCAGTGCAATATGGTATAAATAATGTCTGCTCTAAAGTGGAATGCTACATTTATATTGCCAATAGTATTCACTTGATGGCCTTCACATGCATATGAACTTGAGTAACATCCAATTCTTAATCCATGAGGTTTAATATGATGTTCCACCTGGTGCACACCAGTTCCAACATGCAATAAATACTACTACTACTACTACTACTACTACTACTACTACTACTACTACTAATACTAATAATAATAATAATATAAAATGAATGACACCACATTAACATTAATTATTTTATTATAACAGTACATGCTTTTATTATTATTATTATTATTATTAATAATAATAATAATAATAATAATAATAATAACAGTAAATCTGCAGTACTGCAGTACTACAAGTGTTGCAAATGCTTAACTAATCATTTTAAATAAATAAACAAACAAACTAAATAATTAATTAATTCAGACATGCAGAAGAACATTGTTCTGCCATATGGATATTTCATGCTATTAAATATTATGTGTTATAGAAATGTATAAAAATTAAAAGGATGCTTTGGTAAGAGTAATAAAAGGAATAAAACACTTCATTGTGCAGTGATAAGAAGTAAAATATCATTCAGACTGATGCTTGAACTGGAGGAATGTAGGCTATAAAACAGCAATTTTAACAGACTAATTTTAGAGAACTTAATTTCTATAGAGATGTACCTCTCTTTTTCCCTGGTCAAGAACTTCAACTTTAACCTTACTTAAACATCTCTCATCTTTTTTTTTTATGTTCTTAAGATCCAATGTGGTTAATTAACTATAACGCAGTGCATGGGAAAGCTTAATCTTTTAGTCTGATCATGACTGCGTTCACAGCTGCAAGTGCAAAGGTTAAGAGTGAGGTGTAAGATAATGTATCTTTAATTTCTGCAAAGAAATTAAATCTGATCTCTCACAGTCATGTCTGTCTCACACACAAATATAAGATATCAAATATCTCTAATGTTCTGGAAAATATAGTAGCACAGCAGCTATGTTCATATATTCATAGAAATAGTATACACAAACGATACCAGAATTTATGCCTCATCACAATACAGAGACAATACTTATTAAAGTACTAAATGACCTCCTATTGGCCTCTGATCAGAGTTACATCACTATGCTTATGTTACTTGACCTCAGTGCAGCTTTTGACACCATTGATCAATGTATTCTCCTTCACAGATTGGAAAATGTAGTAGGAATCTAGGGGGTAGCCCTTTCCTGGCTCAAATTCTATTTGACTGAACATTACCAGTTTGTAGATTTAAAATAGTGACTATTTTGCATGTCCCCAAATGGAGTTTGGAGTTCCACAGGGTTCGGTTTTAGGCACACTGCTTTTTTTGTCTTTACATGCTTCCTCTGGGCAACATAATTCATAAACATGATATTAGCTTTCATTGTTATGCTGATGCCACAGTTGTATGTCTCAGCAAAACTAGATGAGAAAAACAAGTTTAATAAAGTTGAGCAATGTGTGAAGGACATAAGTGACTGGATGCTAATTAACTTTCTTCTACTAAATCCTGATAAGATAGAAGTTGTAGTCATAGCAGCTAGAAGTAAGCTTTTTGATCACACTGTAACTTTAGATAGTCTTTCTGTTCCATCAAGTGCAACAGTAAAAGATCTTGGTGTGATTATTGATTCCAATTTTTCATTTGAAGCGCATGTAGATAATATTACCAAGAGAGCATTATTTCACCAAGAAAGAATATTGCCAAGAAAAGGAATATATTGTCACTAAACGCTGCAGAAAAATTAGTTCATGCTTTTATCACCTCTAGGTTGGGCTATTGTAATGCCTTACTGTCTGGTTGTTCAACTGGTTGCATAAACAAGCTTCAGTTAGTCCAGAATGCAGCAGTGAGGGTTCTCCCTAGAAGCAGAAGATATGAGCACATCACCCCTATCTTGTCCACACTCCATTGGCTCCCTGTGTAATTTCACATCGATTTTAAAATACTACTTTTGACGTATAAATCATTAAATGGTATCTGAGTTACGATCAGTGGCTCACAATTTGTCTGCTTGTCAGTATCGTGTATTATGAAAATGGCAGAGCTTTTTCTTACAAAGCCCCAAAGTTATGGAACAGCCTTCCAGTTAATGTTCGGGACTCAGACACAGTCTCTGTGTTTAAGTCTAGGCTAAAAACCTATTTATTATCATTATATATTTATCCTTTTGATTCATACACATTCACATTTCATACAAACTTTTCTTTTGATTGTGTAAAGCTGATTTGCGACAATGACAATTGTTAAAAGCGCTATACAAATAAAATTTAAATAGAAATAATAAAATTGAAATATACATGCTTGTACTGATGTCTACATTTTTCTGTACCTTTAAAGGGTTCATAGTAAGATGCCCTTACCTAAATATAAAAATAAACATAAAAGTTAATAAGTAAATTGATCAAATTAAGACATTAATTAGTAATTACTTAAAACGATATCAAAGCCTGGTTGAATTCTCAAATCTGATTGGTCAGAACATGTGCATAATTTATCGATAACAGCGCAATAGGTTTATATTAAAGCATGTGTTCTAATACATTATTGTTCCTATAATAGCTCAAATACAGGACCTCGTTAGGCGGATGCTATACTCTAAGACTAATAGTAAATATAGTTTTTAGAGCATGGTGTTGTTTAACAATGGAAATGTGTAAGACATTGTTTGTTTGAAAGTAGACTCACTTTGTAGCAGTCAGAATTTCTCAGCACAAGCTAAGCTTCATGACAGAGGATTTCATGCTTTCCAGGCTGTCGATAAAATGACAAAACTGCATTGTGAGAGTGAGTTAGAGAGAGAGAGAGAGAGAGAGAGAGAGAGACAGGGTGGTGTGTAGTAGTGAGGCAATGACAACGAGGAACTAAAATGTCTGACAGGCGTTCCACAACATTAAATATAACTATAAACTGTTGAAAATGTGTGCTGTGTTGTACATTAGTAAATGACAATGTAAACTTTGGCAAATGTCTGTGATACAAACAAAATATTATGCTCCAGAAAGTGCTGTTAGACTCAAATAAGGCACTCAATTTACATAAATTAATATTGATTAGTTTTTTTTTTTTTTTGGTGCTAATGCATATACTGTAAACATATAAACATAAATACAGTACACAAATAGACATTTAGACCTATATTGAATAAAATAATATAGGTCGTTCATAGGTTGTTTATAGAATGAACACATGGTTATTGTACAAATTTAGACTCATTAAGAACAGTGGAAAAAGAAGTTATGGTAAGATCACATGAGAGTCATATGATAGATACACAACTATATTCATGAATGAAGTTCAGTCATGAATGCAAATCTAATCAGCACTAAATGTGATGATCAAAGACAAAAAATGAGATCATAGCACCAGCCTTATATAAAATATCAGGTTTGTAGTTGTACTCTCTGTGTGTGTGTGTGTGTGTGTGTGTGTGTGTGTGTGTGTGTGTGTGTGTGTGTGTGATGTGTACTGTGCCATTAAAAGGAACAATCCGTTGCATTATCCCTAACCCTGCACTCTTATCTTTCTTTGTCCAGGAGTCCTGTGGAATTTTTGTTTTGCAATTTCTTTATTGTTTTGCAATGTCATTAAATGAACCAACCAATTGTAATACAATACTCTGTCGCTCACCCCGTTAATCAAACTAAAAATCTACATCCAAAAGTTAGGTCACATTCCTATATGGGAATTTCATATAATGCACATACTGTAATAAGCTAACTTGTAAAATGTTTTGAATGGGCCAACAAACAACAACGGTGCAAGCGATGAAAGTCATTTATGCCTTTAATTTCTCTCTCTTGTAAATGCTCAAAGGTTCGATGAGATATGTACAGTATACACAGTGGTACCTCGACATACAAATTTAATCTGTTTCAGAGGCAGGGTCTTAAGGTGACATTTCGTATTGCAAAACACATATTCCCATAGCAAATAATGTAAATGCAGATAATCTGTTCCAGCCATCCAACAATATTACCAATATTACCAATTTCCAACACTATAATCATATTTGTGCATATAAAGCAATCAAACATTTAAATAAGTAAAATATGATAAATAGACAGTAAACCTCACTTAACCTTAAATTATTATTTATCTTGGCACTGGATGCTTAAAAAAAAAAGCTTTGTTTGCTCATATACCAAAAAGGCTTTGCATGCAATGGCACATTTCTTGCAAAATTTCAGTTCTTAAGTTGATCATTGTTAAGGCGGTGTGTTCGCATGCAGGGGAACCACTGTACTGTATTGCAGGCTAGACCGCCACTTAGCATCATTTAGCCACAAACAGAATAACAAGTGTTAGTTTGGCAAGCTAGCATTCCTTATCTTTACAGTATTAATCCATAAGAAAAGTGGACAGTACAGCATTTTACCTAACGTCACAATGATTGCTATATACATTTTTTTATTGATTCTTCAGTCAGATTACAAATGGTATCATGTTGCTAGGATGCTTGAGTCTTTTTAGCAACCAGCTTACAAGTACCAAACCTGTAAGCTTGTTGCTAATTTGTTTTATTTTGGCAAATTTATATATGTAACCCAGTTTTGTGATTAACTCAGTTTTTAATACTGGTTTATGGTCCAGTCATATTTGTACAGCATATCTAAACAAGCATAAATACGTATGCTAGCAGTACTAAACCCTGCCTTTCTTTTTTTTTTTTTTTTTTTTTTAAAGAAAAATATAATGCTCTTTTTTTTTTTTTACCCCATTAACATAAGGCATAACACATGCCTTATGCAAAAATAGTACAGGCTGATTTCTTTCTTACCTTGACTGTAGATCCACTCAGCCTATAGTACTACTGATAGTCATATGCAATAAAATTAAGAAAAACTGTATGTTCTCTGGATTTAGTGTCTATTAGAGCTAATTTATTTAAGCCCACATAACTGATAAATCATTGATGATTATTCTCAATGTCTTGATGCAATTTATTTAATGTAAAAAAAAAATCTCTGTAGTTCAACTTGGAACCGTGGAGTCCAATGGTGACCACTGTTTTTATTCCCATTGTTTCATGACGTGCTAGGTCTTTGAACTATGGGAGGAAACTGGAGAACCTGGAGAAAATCCACCAAGCACAGGATAAACATGCAAACTCCATGAGGCATGGAGGGAATCGAACCCATACTCTGGAAGTGCAGCGGAGCTAACCATTAAGACACCGTGCCACCAGAAACTATAAATAACCATGATCAATTTCCATTTTAAATGATCATAGTTGAAACAACTGATTTACCTAAAAAAAAAAATGCGATTGAATTTAATTTATGCAATATATCATTCACTTCCTGTGTAAAAATTTTACACCTATGATGAGTCCCTGTACTGTAATTGTCAATCCCTATTGTTTAGTGCTGTGGGATTATCTTTTTGATGGTTGAATTAATCCTTTGCATTGATCAGTCAGTTATACATTTAGAATCGATTCACACTTTAAGATGTATCAATGTAAACACTTAAATTGTGTAAAATTATCAATTTTTCTTTTTCTTTTTTTTAATATACCACTATCTTTTTCATAAACTACTGGCATCTCCCCCAATGGACATGAAAAAACCCCTTACTGTGAAAGATTAGTGCTTCTTTTTTCCCCCTTTTGGATTTGGTGCATTTCTCCCACCTACTGAACATTTGCAGGAAAAAAAATATATCACTTTGCATGAGTCATAGGCAGCATGATGGCATCTGGTTTAGCTTTGTGGCCTTGTACCTCCAGGGTCGAGGGTTCAATTCCTGCTTTGGATCTGTATGCATGGAGTTTGCATGTTTGCCCTGTGTTTAATGGGTTTCCTCCAGATACTCAGATTTCCTCCCATAGTCAGAAGACATACAAAGTAGGCTAATTGGCATATCCAAATTCCTCGTAGTGCGTAAGTGAGGTGTGTCCTTGTTTGCCTGCGATTGAGGGTGTACCCCGCCTCATACCCCTGGAATAGGCTCCAGCCTTCACGTGACTCTGAAAGGATAAGCAGTATAGAGAAGGAGTGAGAGTGAGTGTATGAGACATGACCTTTAAACAATTAACAACACAAATCACAAAGCATTTAGTGCTTGTTAAATACATTTAGTAGTTTTAGTGCTTTAAAACCTGTTTATGTATGAATCACAGCTCTAATAACAAGAACACTGGCAAAATAGTCCTACTGTGAAGATATTGTAAATACAATCAGATGACATTAGATATAATAGAAGACATGCTGGACATTGCGAATATAGAGAGTTAATAATATAGCCCTGAAGGGTATCTAGAATAAATGTGCGACATGCTGTTGGATTCTATCCAAATAAGCAATTTCTTCTTTGATAAATCAATGATAAGGCACAAAATGTCTGGTGATCTTAAAACTTTTACCAGCCCCTGAAATCACACACTGTAACACACATTCTTATACTATCATTTTATTACATGTGCTCAAGCCATCCTGAATTACAGCATCATAATTTATTTTCATTTACCACCAGTGTAGATGAAAATAATGAGCAGGTGTCCTGAGAATAAAGTGTCATTTCAATGTCAAAGTCTTTTTCGATGTCTAATAGATTTCACTGTGAGTTTGGGTTTTTCTTTCTTTGAGCCTTTGATACCTAGCAGATGAAAGATGATGATTCTGTTGTGCACTTCAGCTGAGTTACAAATCTTGGCATCTCTTTCCTGGCACGTTTGAAGATCAAATTGTCTTGGTATTTTTTAAGCAGCTGCACACATATCACACATTCATTTTTTTTTCCAGTTTTTCTTAGTTCTCTTTCTTCTTGTTCTTTTACCTATGAAAGGAAATCTCAAAAAGTTTCTACTTACTGCCCAGATGCACCCTTCTATCTACCACCATATGCATACAGATGATGAATTAAAGCTAAACTAGAGTCTCTGTTCTGTTGTTGTGCGGGGCATTTACTTAACTTACCTTACTCACCTTGCCTGACATTCCTTGCTTGCTTGCCTGCCAATCAATACAAAGATTTTCTATATGACCACAGGCACTTTTGGCTTTTTCACTCATTTCCATGCAGTGTTTCGGTATACAAAATAATGAATAATTATTTCCAGGTAAAACCTCTTAAATCCCTTTAATGGCAATAAGTTATTTAACAGGCACTGTGCTTATATACTGTATAATGGCAATGGCATAATGCATGGATTAAACTCCATAGTAAAATCCTTGCTTAATAGCATACCTTGAAAGTTATCAGGATGTGCTGAGCTTGTGGTAGATAAAAACTGCATCTTCACCAATGTAATCCATGTAGTTTTAAAGCTTTCAGTTGCCTTCAATGCAAACATACTGTATCTCTATTAGGCAAATAAATTTTTTGGGTAACATAAATACATAAGATTTAGGAATATAAATGAAGTTATATGCATCAGCTGTGAGGTCTGGTCACTGGGTTCATACAGTACAGGGCCTTGCAAAAGTAATCATACAGCTTGAACTTTTCCACATTTTGTCACCTTACAACCACAAATATAAATGTATTTCATTGGGATTTCATGTGATAGACCAATTCAAAGTGGCACATAAATGTGAAATTGAAGGAAAATGATAAATTATTTATTTATTTATTTATTTTACAAATAAAAATCTGAAAAAGTGTGGTGTGCATTTGTATATTGCCACCTTTGTTAAATATAACTAACTAAAATCCAGTGGAACGAATTGCCTTCACCAAATTAGTAAATAGAGAGGTTTGTTAGAATGAATGCTGATCAATTCCTTCTTTCTGTTTCACCTAAATAAGAATGGGTTCCCTGTTGAGTCTGGTTCCTCTCAAGGTTTCTTCCTATTACCATCTCAGCTTGTTCACCAGGGACTATCTGATCATTTTGATTTATACACTTTCACATTCCATACAAACTTAAATAATTCTTTTGATTGTGTAAAGCTGCTTTGCGACAATGACAATTGTCAAAAGTGCTATACAAATAAAATTGAATTGAATTAAATTGTTACAGAACATTATTGCACAAACAGGAACACACCAGACAGGTCAGGAATAAAGTTGTGGAGATGTTTAAAGCAGGGTAAGATTATTTAAAAAAAATATTCCAAGCGTTGGCCATCTCATCCAGAAATGGAAAGAGTATCGCACAACTGCAAACCTACCAAGACATGGCCGTCCACCTAAACTGACAGGCCAGGCAAGTAGAGCATTAATCAGAGAAGCAGCCAAGAGACCCCTGGGACCTCTGAAGGAGCTGCACACGGGACAACTACTGTATTAGTCATGCACTCCACAATCTGGCCCTCATGGAAGAGTGGCAAGAAAAAAGACATTGTTGAAAGAAAGCCACAATAAAACCGATTTGCAGTTTGCAACAAGCTATGTGAAACGTCTCAGGTTACTTTGCTGTAACCCTGTTTCCTGAAAAAGCGGGAACGAGATGCTGCATGAAAACGCTATGGGAACATCTCTTTGTTTAACCGGTTGTGTTTTTTGTCTGAAAGGACATCCAGTCATGCCAGCAGTGCAGCATTGGAGCGCAACATCTCGTTCCCGCTTGTTCAGGGAACAGGGTTACAGCAAAGTAACCCGAGACGTTCCCTTTCAAAAGCTACACTTGATGCTCCGTGAAAACGCTATGGGAACGAGAATACCAACGCCGTCACACTGCAAGTGTCTGGACCCCCAAGGTTGTTCTTCGTGTGCACAATAGCCAAAGAGGTTTTAGACACAACTTTGGAATGCTGACTCGAGGACCCGCGAACCCGGAGTAGCATGGGCATCCAAACTATAGAATCTGACAAATGTGTGTGGAGAGGACCAACCTGCCACACCACACACTTGCTGCAAGGGGACACCTCTTGCCAGTGCAATTGATGAGGCAATCCCCCTGGTCGAATGGACCCTGATTCCTAGAGGCCAAGTGTGACCACGCATCTCGTAGGCTAGGGCATAGCATCTCTCACCCAATGTGACAGCGTTTGTCTAGTGGCGGCCGCCCCCCCCGGTTGCGGCCCCCATAGCATATGAAAAGCTGCTCTGACTTACGCCACCGTCTAGAGCGGTGGACGTAAATCTAAAGAGCACGTACTGGACACAGTAAGTGAATTCTTTCCTGCTCCGGAGCTGTAAAAGGCGGAGGACAGAAGGCTTCGAGAAGAGTGCATGGAGAAAGGACCGTCGCTCTAGTGGGCAGCCTCAACCATTTAGCTCCACGAATAAAGAGGGCAACTAAAGGGTGCTTTCCCACAGAAACCCCCTCAGTCAGAACATGACAAGCCGAAATAGCGGCTACGTACGTTCTGAGAGTACTAGGGCATAAGCCCGAAGACAACTTTTCTTGTAGAAACTCCAGCACTGAAACAATTCGGCAGTGGACTGGGTCTACATGTTTTGCCATGCACCAACTTTCACCAACCAGCTCGGGCCGGGGATGAAATATTGTCTCAGCTTGTCACATTCATATGCCCCGGAATGTAAATTGCCCTGAGGGACAGAAACTTGTCCTGTGCCCAAAGCAGAAACTGGTGCGCTAGCTTGTTCAACCGGCATGAGCGCAGTCCGCCCTGGCGATTTATATACAAGACTACCGTAGTGTTGTCCACCTGCACTAGGACATGGTAGCCTCTCAACTGCTCGAGGAAGTATTTCAGGGCCAGAAATAGAACCATCATTTTGAGGCAATTGATGTGCCACGTGAGAAGATGACCTCTCCAGATCCCTTGGGCTGGACGGCCATCTACGACCGCACCCCAGCCCCGTGAGGGAAGCGTCTGTCGTTAGTGTCTTGCAATGACAAGACGGACCTAGAGTGGGAACCAAAGTCAGAAACCAGGGTCTGAACCACATAAAAAGGGTACAAAGCCCCTGCTTCTGGGGATTGGCCCTTGGATGAAATCCCCTGGCGCTTAGTCACAACTGAAACAATCTCATGTACAGAAGGCCCAAGGGTATCACCATGGATGCAGCTGCCATGAGAGCTAAAACACTCTGAAAGTAATGAACAATCACTTTCTGGCCTAGTCTGATTTCCTTTAGGGTATTGAGAATGGATTCGACACACGCAGGAAACAGCTGTGCCTGCATTGCGATCAAATTCCATGTGACACCCAAATACGTTGTCCTCTGAGCAGGAAAGAGAACGCCT
>JAQMYJ010000038.1:28670467-28684709 GCA_030014305.1 Clarias laeviceps
GGGACCTTCCATGCAGTAGTTCAATGTCTTAACCTCTGAGCGACCTTTGCACTTGTCTTTTGTGCTGTTTTTTTCCAGGTCAAAGATGCATTCTTTGGTGGGCGACTTTTACAGTCTCCTGATTTTTCTCTTTACTTTGTTTTACAACATGATGCCTTAAACAAGGGGTTGTAGCCTGTAATATCCCAGGAAGGATTTTGATGCAGGCCAGACAGCTCCCCAACCTGAGTCAGGTAGTGGGGGTATGTGGTACTGGGACATGTTGACTGGTCTGTGAAAGGAGGGAAAGATAGGGAACTGGGGAAAGGCCCCAAACTGTTGTGAATGTCACTAAGTAGCATTGTAGTGAGCAGTGAAGGAATTAGAGTCCCACTCTTCATTTCCCCAAACCCCCGAGAGTGTATAATCTGCAAACTGAAAGGGAAAATTTATGACACTGGCAACATTCATAGAGACCGGAAAATACAGCACAGTTGTACTGTATTTGGTGTATTCTTAAATTATTTATATGAATTAAATTAACTCCTTTTTGAGGAGGAATTCAACTTGAACCATTGACTTCAAGGGAAATGTGGCTCATTGGTGAAAATAAATGGAAAACACAAAAAATGTTCTTGCATATTATCAACATGCAGCATAATTAGAAGCAAAATCATTTTCAGACAATTGTAATGTCAACAAAACAAAGCAGAGTTGCTGTTAATACCCCAAAGTTGATTGTCAGTATCATTAATTTTTTTTAGTAACTGTTTTATCCTGGTGTTCTATCCTTGGAGCATCAGGTAGAAGTTGCAATTTCAACCCAGTTGGAATAGTAGTAAACAGCACAGATACCATGCACACTCATTTACTACAAGCAATTTAACATAGACAATATGCCTACAGTACCTGTCTGCTTTTGGACAGTGGGAAGAAACTTGATAACCAGATAAACCCATCCAAGATTTTCCCCCCCTAATAACAGAGTCAACAAGAGGATAAGATTTGGTCTGGTTTCTTTCAAATTTCTTCCTCTTGACATCTCAGGAAGTTTTTCCTCATCACTGTCATCTCTGGATTGCTCATCATGAATCTGCTTTGCAACAATGTTTACTGTTAAAAGTTAAATACATACTGAAATGGAAACTCCAGACATCTGTGCATTATGTACCCAGTGAAAACTTTGGGTAAATTTTTGCCTTAAATTTTAGGTTTTTATGTTCAACAACAGTGTGTTGTGGCAGTTGTTTTGCAAACAATGTAGTCTACAGAGAAAACAAAAAATATATCCAGGATTTGAAAAGGAAGTGGTTGTGTATGAAGAGCCCGCTGCGAACCTGCTTTAGTCTTAAAAATGCTGACCACAGCACAAAAAATAATTTGACAAGTTGTGCTAAGGATTACACAGTTGTCAGACCAACTAGCCTGACAAACAATGCATTTAATAACATAATATTATGCATTGGCTAATACAATTCATTGTTATCCACTTCATCAACCTTAATTGAAAACTGCTACGCATAAACTGATTGCAGAAATATATGATAACTATACACACAAATTACAGTAGATGACCCACATCAAAGCTTGAGTCACCCTTCATTTCTGCGTATTTTGCTGCCATAGAGCCAGACCTTCTTTATTTTTATGTCATCTTGAGGAATAGTTCTACGAACTTCCTGAAGGTCCAGTACCTGTACCTGACCAGTTTCAGATTTATTTATTGATTTTTTTATTTAAAAAAAAATTGAAATCATCTAACATAGGGCATAAACCAGTAAGAAAACAGGTACAGATTATAGATGATCTGACCACTGATTAGTTTACTAATGATGCTGAATGCTGAGTGCTTGAAACTGACGAGAGGGAAAATGAGGTTGGTGCTGAAATTGTTATATACGTAAACAACCAAAGGTAAAATTTATAGTCTGTCAGAATAAAACATTTATTTTCATTTCTTTAATTTAATCTATGTTGGTTAATTTAATGTGAAATTAAATGAAACAATGTTGACTGTGGCTCAAGACTTCTGTACAGTTCTGTATTAATTATGACTTTTCCATTTAATCGCTTGCACTGTCAGTATTTATGATTTTTTTTTCAATAAGCTAAAATATATTTTAATTAGTTTTGTTCATCAATTCCATGTTCTTATATGCATTTGATGATAAAATTTTAGGAATGGCAGCAGACGTACTAATGTACAGGTAATGTTTTTGCAAAAGTAGTGGATGTTTTGATTATAATGCATTATTATCCCCTCCAAAGTCACAAATGTGATTTGTTAACATAAAATAAACATTTAAAAAAAAAGGTAGACCGTATGTAATAGATGAAAATGCCCTTTAATCTATTTTGAATAGGTAACCGTCTAATCACACACTGTGGCCTACAAAACAATAACCTTGTGTGGGTCATGTTTGACACTAATTGTTTCACTGCATAGTTAGATCTGGTAGCACAAGAATGACAAGTGGATGACCAGCGGAGACTAAGAGAACTTACTCTGCTCAAACTGTAATACTATTACTTAATACAACATGTTTAAACATGATTCATCAGGGAAGGGCATTGGATACTATGCATAATGCTACTTCTTATTTGATTAGGGTTAATAAAAAAAATAAAACTGCCAAGGCTAAATCTGGCTATTTTAGCTAAAATTTTTATAGCTTGCTTAAAAATGGATGAACAGGTGTCTAATATGAATATGATGTAATGAAGACATTTGAATACTGAAACCTTCAGTGTTTGGCTAATAGCCAAAATGAGACAATTTACTGTTTCGTATGTCTTGGCTTCACACTTTTTATCTTAATAATTTTGGCTTGTGTTCAATCCTTTTAAAAAATTCATTCTGCTATTATTTTCAAACTTTTTTTTAACAAGTTATTTCACCATTTTCCTAATCGGGAATATACAGGGTGGGCCATTTATATGGATACACCTTAATAAAATGGGAATGGTTGGTGATATTAACTTCCTGTCAACATGCCAAAGTACCACATACCCCCACTACCTGACTCAGGTTAGGGAGCTGTCTGGCCTGCATCAAAATCCTTCCTGGGATATTACAGGCTACAACCCCTTTGTTTAAGGCATCATGTTGTAAAACAAAGTAAAGAGAAAAATCAGGAGACTGTAAAAGTCGCCCACCAAAGATTGCAGCTTTGACCTGGAAAAAAACAACACAAAAGACATGTGCAAAGGTCGCTCAGAGGTTAAGACATTGAACTACTGCATGGAAGGTCCCAGATTTAAACCCCAGCACCACCAAGTTGCCACTGTAGACCCCTTGAAAAAGGCCCTTAACCCTCAGATGTGTAATGAAATAAATACTCATAAATACGTAAGTCGCTCTAGGTAAGGGTGTCTGACAAATTCTGTGATGTAAAAACTCTGCAGTCCACAATTGCTAATATCTTGTGAATTTGGGGATGTGAAAGTCCAGATAAATTGTAAATGCTTCTGTCAATATTTATTTTAAATGGTTACATTTTCATAATATGCGGCAATATATGGATTGTGCAGAAAGATTATTATAGTCAAGAGAAATTGAAATGTTACCAGACACCAACCAACCTAAACAAAGAAGTGACAATATGGTGTAATCTGAATGAAACCAGACTTGGGAGTGTAGACATATTTGGCTGTGTTACCAGTGAGGATGTATGATGTTTAAAAGACTCAAAACATCCAATGCTGTAATATCCCAGGAAGGATTTTGCTGCAGGCCAGACAACTCCCCAACCTTAGTCAGGTAGTGGGGGTATGTGGCACTGGGGCATGTTGACTACTGCTCTTTGAAAGGAGGGACAGACATGGAGTTGTGTAAAGACCCCATACTGTTGTGAATGTCACTAAGTAGCATTATACAGTAGTGAGCAGTAAAGGAACTAAGAGGAGGCAGAGAGCGAGAGAGAGAGAGAGAGAGAGAGAGAGCATGACAGAGAAACAAGCTCAAGAAACTGAGTGTGTGCATTGAAAGTGTACAAGGATTTCACCTGAGTCACACTCTTCATTTCCCCAAACCCCTGAGAGTGTTAAATCAGGAAAGGCTGTTTGACAACCGAGAATAGTTCTTGTGTGATGAGGTTAGTTTATGTTCTTTCTATTAATCTTTAATAAACAGAGATTCTTTCCTTTGTTAACCGTAAGTTTCCTTAAGTTGGACCCAAGGTGGAATTTATCTAAGTCATGTCCCTTGTTAAAAATAAGCAAGTCACACCTAACTTTGTCAATTCTGGGCATCTGGTACACATCAAATTTAGACATCACATTGACGTTTCTACAGTCCACACAGAAATGGACAGACCAGTATAACCCATCATGCTTCTCCAGTCACTGTGGGTCTCCTTGAATATACCCATGTTAAGCAGTCCATGTTTACCCTGACACATATCTTTTTGTTTAGACAAGCTATATGTGCAGCTGCATACAACAACTCATGAAGAAGTAATTTTCTCCTTCTTCTCATTTTAGCCGATTCCCAACTGTATCTCTGTTAGGGCACTGTCCAATCTAGAAGACAACTACTAACCAGGGAGTGCAAAGACTATCATGCACTTTCTCTGCCAGCCAGCCACATCTTTTTGAAAGGTGGTAGCTATGGGGGACTGAGGTTAATTGGGCAGGATATTTTGGACCTACCTTCAAGCCCATGTTCTCTTTCTCCATATGTGCAGGTGATTGAGGTAGTGAATCTGAATTTTCTCTATCCATTTATCTAACCTTATAGTCAACTTCTATAATTCATTGTACCCCTTCAAAGAGCTATTGCTTGTGAGTAATGTGGAGATGTTCAAATGATTACTTCATCTTTATTTGTTTCCAAGCTTCATGGTAATTTCTGAAGATGGAATGGAATTTAAATTTCTAATTTAAAATGACAAGACTGCATAGTGGCATAGTGGTCATCACTGTGCCCTCACACCCCTTGGGTCGAGGGGTCAATTACTGCTTTGAGTCTGTGTGTATGGAGTTTCCATTGTGAGTTTTTTCCAGATACTCTGGTTTCCTCCCAAAGACATGCAGATTAGGCTAATTGGCGTTTCCATATTGCCCGTAGTTGTGAGTTACTGTGTGCATGTTTGTGGCCCTGGGCTGGATTGACATCCCATCAAGGGTGTAAGTCTTGTGCCCTGGAATAGGCTACAGGTATCCTGTGACCCTGTGCAGGGTAGGTGAAATAAAAAGTGAATGAGTGAGTGAGTGAGTGAGTGAGTGAACAAATGTCCTGAGGTAACATGAAACCTTGTTAAAGAACCTGATAGGAATGAATACTCTTCTGCATGATGGTCAGGGAGTGGGATAATATCATAACTAAGTACTAAACTGTCAAAAAGATTTTCAGTATGAGTTAAGTGTGAATAAGACAGCAGTTCTTAGGTACAAATGTTCAGCAAAGCATTGATATTATGCACTCAGGCAGAAAGGTTAGATTTAAATTTCAAGATCAGAATTTGTTCACTGAACATTTTATTTATACCTCACACATAAAAAACCATGTCAGTTCACACTACAGTATATTAATTATACTGTTAATTAAACCACAACCAGAACCTAACTGTAATCTGTTATTTATTTGTCACACTGGCTGCACACTGGCTGCTCTTGCTTGTCCTTGTCTACATTTTACTGAAGCAGTAATTAATACAAAAGCACACTGAGTATACTACGGATGTACATCAAGGCCTTTGAAGACATATTTTTCTTCATTTGAGCAGTCTTCTCTCACTGATAATGATAACAAATGATAAAAAAGAACAATTTAACGAGCACATCAGTTCCGTATGAACGCTGATTGGATGTCTAGCCGTCTTGGATGTAATTACCCTATAATCATCGGATTGCCATCATCCTAAGCACCACTATCATAATCACTGCCAAGGTTATTAATTTAGGAGTAAGAGCTCATTTGCAAGTCTTGTAATATTCATGTGGATTTGAAGAAGGAGGGGAGCACAGTTGCTCTATTCTGCCCTGAGTGCGCGTGGCTCAACCTTAGAAAGCTCTGGATTTACATTACGTTCACTCTTGCACATAAGCAAAACTAAATATTCAGAGGGCATTTATAATAACAGAAATTAATAATGGTTAAAAGACTTGAATTGCGTGTGCATTGGCAGAAGAACAGTATTACAATTTTAATTCACAGTTTTACACTGTGAAACTATAGCTACTTTTTAAGATTATTACCTGTTAAAGTGTAGGAGATGATGGCAATAAAATATTTGCTGCATTACTGTATATAACAGACTATGTGTCACATTATATGATGAAGATCCTAATATAAGATAGAGTTGAATTAAATTACTACATTCTGCTTATGTCAAGGTTGCATGGGCTTGTGCAAAATATGGGTTTGCATAAGGAGATGTAGCCTTTGGTGAGAGACAAAGACTCTCACTCACATACACACATACACACACACATACAGTACACACACATGGGACCGAACATGGAAGAAGATTACCCACAGTACTGCTTGTATTTCAAGACCTCGCTCGTTTACTGAGTTAAAATTTGTTTAACAAATTATAAAACACTGACAGAACAAGATACTCACAATCCAAGATTTGGCTGTACTAAGCATAAGTGTTAAAGGCTATGATCAAATTACCAGCCTGAAGTGACTCAAATCAGATTTTTTTTACCCTAATGTCACGCAGATCTGCTTTTTATAAGTCTCACGCCCACGTCTCAAGCCAAGCCATGTTCACCTGCTCCTCAATCCATACTCCACTCCACTATTTCCCTTTTGCTTACTCATTCTCTGCTCTCTGCACACCTGTTCTCTGTCTCAGCTTATCACCTTCGCCTATTTAAACCATTAAGCAACCATTCTCCGGCAAATTATTGCATGCTTATGACCCGGTTTTCTCCTGCCTCTCACCAACATATTTGTTCTCACTTTCACGTTGCCGACTCCTTGCCCTTGTTCACGTTTCTCGCCTTACAGATTGGACCTGTTCACAGACACGGCTCTGTCTAGACCGCAGGGTTTATTGCAACACAGAGCGCAGGTAATTAAATTGTTTTCACACTGCTCATTGGATGCGGCACGCACCTTGCAACTCTGATCTCCAACACCCCTGCTTGTTACCAGTTTCATCCAGCGCATTGAATACTCAAGTTTCTCTTTTCCTTTAACCAGTGCATTTCTCATTTAAGTGATTAAAACTGTCAGTTCAGTTGGTTGTGTCTGCTTTTGGGTCCTTGTCCTTTTTGTGAGCCTCGTCCCCCCGACCCTGAATCCTATGGCTGTGAATCTGGAACGTGCCATTTCGCACTGCTCCCAACTGTTTGAGCTCAATCATCGGCCTTCCCTGCAGAGTGGTCTAGAGTGGCATACGTCATTACACTTCTCATAGGGAGAGCCTGTGAATGGGGAACCACAGTCTGGGATAATAGTCCCTTGCTGCTCAACTTTTAGGACATTTTCTGAGGAGATGAGGAGGGTATTTGCCCGCTCCCATTCAGGCAGGGAGGTGGTGAGATGCCAGCTAAAAACTCAAGTTCTCCAATCAACTCATGATTATGCCATAGGACACCGAACCCATGATCTGTTCCTGCCTTGAACACTAACCTGTTCGACGCACCCTAGCACTTCTGTTGAACTTGAGAATGCCGACCCACTCCAGATAACGATGCCAACTCAAGATCTATTAGAGGTTAATAAAACTGAATCATGTCTTGCCCTGAAATACTATATGTGACACCAAAAACCATGATCTGAGTCATGCTTTGTCCTGTACTGTGAGATGGCTGTATCATGTCCTGTCCTGAACAACGTGACACTCTGAGCTCTGAGATGCTGGAATCCTGCTCTGCCCGATACTGTGGGCCACCCGAATCATGCCCTGTTATCATCTCCAAGGACCTCTCTCAGGGCCCAGCCTGCTCCAAGAGCCTTGCTGAGGCCCCAACCTGCTCTGAGGAACTCTCTTCAGTTAGACTTTCTCTATCCTCCATCATGTGTAATTTCTCTAGGAATTAAAGATTTCATCATCAGCGCTTCTGCCCACAACTGCTTTTATGCTGCCTGTTGGATGCCACACGCATCTTGCTACTCTGATCTCCAATGCACCTGCTCGTCACCACCTTCATTCGGTGCATTTAATACTCAAGCTTCTCTTTTCCTTTAACCAGTGCATTTCTCATTTCATTCATGAAAACTGTCAGTTTGTTTGTGTGTCTGCTTTTGGGTCTTCCAAGCCTGCTGGACACAGTCGGCCCCATGACAGTAAATATCAACAAACATAATGTAATTCAAGGAAATTAATTTAGGCTGGGATTGTCGTCATATTTTCATTTGTGTTATTAAGCTTCTCATAGAATTAGAATTCCATTAGAATGAGCTGTTTTTATTGTTAAAATTGTTAGATTTTCTCATAGCTTCTAACACACATGCATTGACATCAGTTTCTTGCCAGTTGGTCAAACAGGTCAGATGGTAGAATGATAGGTGGATGGCAAGATAGAAAGAAAATTTGCACAGTGAAGTGTCCAATCACAGAATGTAAACTGCACTACTATTCAGCTTAAACAATACTTTCATTTTACTAAATGATAGGATACGATTAAATCTTACATGATTAGATACCTTTAAATAGCGTCACATCGTAAAGATCAGCTTAATAAACTTAATAAACAGCTGTAATATTCAATGAATTAAACATTGAACATACTCCCTTATCTGGTCTCTCATCATATGTGCAATAGAATCCATACAATTCATCATTATTTGGCTTGGCAGCATTCATTTTTGGCAGGTACGATTGCCAGACAGAGAAGGGCGATTGTTTCGATTATAGATCATGTGACTGCAAGAACTCTACTGGTGGCTTTTAGCCAAGTGTTCTAGCGGCGGTCTGAGATTTTAACAAGCTATTTCTGACACTTTCAGATGTTTATTGTCGGCTGTCTTTGGTTGCATGAAGGCATTAAGTTTGGCAATGGCGAACACACTACCATATGCATCCTAAGATGGCTGATCTTGCTCATGTCAAAATTATTCTTACAATGTGCAATTTATGTCTGCATCAGCAGTATAGGGCTGAAAGTGTACAGTTTAAAGCAACTTAGTCAGATACAACATTTGAAATCTGGTCATATAGAAATATTTTGTAAAAGTTGTAAAACACATAAATAGATTAAATTTATATCTGCATAAGTGGACAGAGGTGGCTCAAATGTCTTTGACTGTTTTCTGTTGATCCCCAGCACCAACATGCTGCCACTGTTGCCTCTTGAGCAAAGCCCATAACTGTCTCTGCACCAAATCATAGCTGACCCTGCGCTTTGACCACAGCTTCCTAACAAGCTGAGATATGCAAATAAAAAAATTCACTGTGCTGTAAAGTGAAGATTCTTCTTTATCTCTATAGTACTAATTTTCCAATCAGATTTCTTGTTCTGGTTGGTGTAATGATGAAGTGCTCCTTTATCCCTGTTTGTGCAAAAATGCTAAAATACAATATATCTGTTTGACATAAGTGCATATTTTTTTTTACCTGTTAAAACAAGGTTTAAAAAACAGGTAGCTGAAGGTTAAACAAGCACAGGCATGTGAGAGAAATTTCTCATGTGGCAATATATTTGAGCGTTTAGGGAGATATTAGTGTTATTTTCCTTAGTGTCCTCTCTTTATCCCTGAGTCTCTCTCTCTCTCTCTCTCTCTCTCTCTCCATTGCTGTGTTTTCCTTCCCTACAGGACAGATTGTATTGTTCAAACTGGGTCTGTGGAATTAGTCATGGACCACTGACTCACATCTCCCCACAGAGAGCAGGAGTGTGTGTGTGTGTGTGTGTGTGAGAGAGAGAGAGAGAGAGAGACAGAGAGAGAGAGAGAGAGAGAGAGAGTGGTTCTGGCACAGTAGCATGCGGTACAGAATAAATCTGATTTTAAACAATAATGGCTGCAGCCGCAGTGCCCTATTGTTTGTCTACTTAGCAAATCAATGCCGCATATTGTTGCTGTCCATACAAACTGCAACTGCACAGTCTCCAGAATCCAGTAGAATTCTCCACAGTCCAGCTCTTATGAAATTGAGTAACTGCTAACGTTATGGCAAGCTGGTGTAGAGTTTCATATGGCTATTTAAATGACATGAGAAACAATGTGACCTTGTGTTTCGGAAATCCTCAGGACAATATAATTACAAAGAATCCAAAGAAAACAATACAAATATTAAGTTCTCAAAAGCAGAGACACCACACCATTAAACAAGGTGGTCAGGAGAGCAGAATATGTGGTTGGCATTAAGCTTGACTGGCTGAAGCTGATGCTGGAGAGGAGGACATTAAACAACATGCTGTCCATCATGTCCAACAGCAGGCACTACTGTGTGGAGCTTTTGCCAAGCAGAAGAGCAAGTTTAGTGGCAGAATTCTATCACAGAGCAGCTCTACTGATAGAATCAGCAAATCCTTTGTTCCCAGGGCCGTATGCTGTTTTAACACCTCTTGGGACACCTCTTGTAGCTCTCCTTTCATAACAGACTCTCCTGCTCAGTCATATATATCTTGATTTATTTATCTTGGATTTTTTTCTTAACTCACTTTTTATACTGCTGTCATTCCTAATTGATATACTGTATTGCAGTTGCACATCTCAATTTGTACTAGTCCAGGGATAGGCAAGTTCGGTCCAAGAGAGCTGTAGTCCTGCAGATTTCAACTTCGCCCCTAAAAAAAAAAAAAAACTCACCTGCCTTTAGCATTAGTAATCCTGAAGACCTTGATTAGCTTGTTCTGGTGTGTTTGATTAGGGTTGGAACTGAACTATACAGGATTGTTGCTTTCTAGGACTGCGTACCCCTGCACTAGTCTATCCACTGAGTATTCATCCTCACTTTCCTAATCATTGCACATTTTTTTATATACTGTCTATATATTCCAAATTCTATATATATATATATATATACATATATATATATATATATATATATATATATATATACACACACAGTACTGTATATTTTTTTTCTCCAGTCAGCAGAATCAGTTTCTAGGTTACGCTCTCTTTTATCTGTGTGACAAAGGATCAGGTAATCATCATTTTTTTAGCTCTGAAATACACCTCAAATATAATTAGCAATGAAAATACATAGTAGCCTAATGTCAGTCCACAGTGCTTGTGCTGTCCGCTGTTGTGACTGATGTCATGGTAATCACATGTTTGCAAACGCACAGTAAAACCAGTTTTTAAAATAAAGCTTTAAACAGTACGAATGGGTTTTTTTTGTCATCACTTATTACATAATATACCTATTTTTGGCCACAGTGACTTTCTCTCTGACAATTAAAACAGCTTCCTCTTTACTGCAGTCAGCTGCCCATTATCATTTTGTGAAAAGCAGAGAACTGCACTTGGCATTATTTTCAACTGTATGTCACTATAGATGAATCTCCATAAATAAATAAATAATCTAATTAGAAGGTAACTTGAAATGAAAAGACATGTCTTAAATTAACTGACCAATCACATTCTGGAAAAGTGCTGCAGCATTGAAAAAAATGGTCATGGTTCTAATATAAATTGTACAGTATATTAGTTAAGTCTATATAAAAATTGGTAAATTGAAGTTTGGTAAACTTGGAGAAATGTGTATACTTAGTGACTGCCTCATATACAGTATACTGTACAGTGTTAAAATAATGAAATACTGTGTAACTCACTTTAAGTAATAATCACTCACGTTATTTGCACAGAAACAACATTTCGGGTGTGGATACATCGATAACGTAGCTGGGAGAAAATGTCAGGTCCTCATATGCGGACATTCGTATCTCAAGAGATTAAAGTATGTGTTTTTGGACTGCAGCCTCACATTCCTGTTCTTGGCTGATAGGAGTGGAGCCTGGCGTGGTCTTTCAGATTATCTATGTATATTAAACAAACAAGCAAACATAAAAACAAACAAATAAATTCATGCACCTTATAGTATTTGATATCACCCAAATGAGGATGGGTTTCCTGTTGAGTCTGCTTTCTCTCGGTTTCTTCATATTGGCATCCCGGAGTTTTTTTCTTGCAACTGTAACTAGCTCTTCGGGGACAAACTAATAATTATAATTTATGCATATTTCCTTTCACTTTTTTTAGTGATCATATAAATAAAACTGAATTGAATTAAAACTCCAAGACACATTCAGATTACACTGTACATATTTATCTCCAGCCCATGAAATAATACAACTAAATACTGTACAGCTTGTTCAGTTATTTTATTGTGCTCTTGCTGTGCAGATGATGTTTATAAAAATTGCATGAGGTTGCCAAAAATAACCTATTGCACTCAGTTTCTTAACTCGACCCACTAATCACACACTACAGTGTAACCTTTTCAGCAAGTCTAAAAACACTTCATCAGAATAAATCATTTGTAGTGGTTGAATTCAGAATGCTTCGCTGTGCACTGAACCTGCACTACCCAAACATCAATAGAACTAAGTTAAAGTGAAAGGTCTTTTTGCGCCGTCAGAATACTCTGTGAACCCTGAACCCCCAGCTGTGCTGCACTTTCAACCGGCATATCTCAAAAAGATTAATTTATCATCCCTGTGCTGTTATTATTGCTTACATGAGTAAGGTCACCAGGGCTGTGTTGGGTGTACGAGATAATTTTTAATGAGGGATTAAAAAGAGAACAAAGGGAAATGGAAAAAGGGAAAGTAATTTTAATGAGACATACTGTCATGATCATCAGAGATTTTTTTTTAGATTAGTAATGCTATGTGTAATCCTGTGAGAAACATTCTGCTGTCTTCTTGCATATAATTTAATTATATAATAATAATATAATTTTAGTTTGAACTTGTAGAACTGATGACATTCCAACAAATGTGGATAAAAGTGGAAGTTCCATGGTAAATGTTTTCACCAGAGTTACATGGTTAAATATTTGCCAGTACCCAAGAAAAAAAAGGAAAAACCTCAGGATACTGATGGCAAAGTGCATTTGAAATGAGATCTGATGTCTAATGCAGCTGCCTTAATGAACAAAGCCAATGACCCCCATTGACAGATTCCACAAACATTGCATGTAATACACCTTCATTAGGTCCACCTGTTAAACTGATGGTTAGTGCAAATATCTAATCAGCCAATCAAATGGCAGCAACTCAATGTATTAGACATCTAGGCATAGTCATGATGATCTGCTGTAGTTCAAACGGAGTGGGTAAGAAATGTGTTTAAATGACTATGAATGTGGTTGTTTGTGTTGTGAGTATTTCCAATGCTGCTAATTTACTTGGATTTTCAAGAGAATAGTCTGCAAAAGAGAAAATAGTGAGGAGCAGCTCTCTGGGCAAAAATGCTTTGTTTTTGCCAGTGGTCAGAGAAGAATGGCTAAACTGATACAGTATGAGCTGATAGAAAGACAACAGTAACTCAAATAGCATCTTGTTACAACTGAGGTATGCCAAAGGGCATTTCTGAATGCATAAAATGTTGTGCCTTGAAGCAGATGGACTATAGCAGACCTGATCATGTCCATCCTTTTATGACCGCTTGATTATGCAACATTTCAAAAAGATACAATCATCTTAAACTTGGTTCTTGAACATGATAATGAGTTTATTGTACTCAAATGGCCTCCACAGTCACCAGATCTCAATCCAGTAGAGCAGCTTTGGGATATGGATTGGATAATAGAAATGTGATTTCAGTTTTTGATTGCTTCAGAAACTGATTTTCACACATAAGGGTCTCTTGTGTTTAAACACAGTGGTGCAAAATACAAAAACTATCATGTAAACGTCAGTTCTGTAGATGCAAAAATGTTTTTATATTAACAACAACAACAACAATAATAATAATAATAATAATAATAATTATCATTATCATTATTATTATTATTTAAAAAAAAATTCCCTGTACCTAAGTAGTTTCAGTGGAACGACCACACAGTGGCCTATGAAACATTCAAAATTAAAAACAATCTAACTTTAGGCATGAACCAGTGAGAAACAGGTGCAGATGATGACACATGATCAGACTGGTGATGAGTATACTGCTGATGCTGAATAACGAGTGTTTGGAACAGACGAGAGAATGAAAGGAAAGGTGTACAGGACAGTGGTGAGACCAGCGATGCTCTACGGCTTAGAGACAGTGGCACTAAAGAAAAGACAGGAGGCAGAGCTGGAGGTAGCAGAGCTGAAGCTGTTGAGCTGTTGTTCTCTTTGGGAGTGACAAGGATGGATAGGATCAAGAATGAGTTCATCAGAGGGACAACCCATGTTAGATGTTTTG
>JAQMYJ010000038.1:28707338-28720400 GCA_030014305.1 Clarias laeviceps
CTGTCTATATAAGGTCCCACAGTTGACAGTTCATGTCAGAGCACAAACCAAGCATGAAGTCAAAGGAATTGTCTGTATGCAGGTAATGATGCCGACAGTAATGAAAGTTTTTTAGAATACCTGTGATGGCGAGTGATAAGTATAGTTAAATATTATGCTCTATATCAGAACTCGTGGAATGTCTCGTCCAATCAGATTTCTATGTTGCAATGAATAATTGTATAGCCTGACATATATCATGATTGTGCCCAGTGGGTGGAGTTTAAGCCTTTTTCAAAGTTGCTACAGGACAAACGAATGCCGTAGTTGTTAGTGGACAAGACAGTAAAATTACCATTAATTTGTTGAGATTTAATTTTTTTTAATACAGTTTAAGATGACGTGGATTAAATGCAAGTTATCCCAAATCCTGGAAAATGACAAAAATTATGGTTGTTTCTATCTGTAATGTTCCTTAATGTTCCTAAATCCTTATGTTTTATTTTGATCAGATTCATTCATTCAAACATAAATTTCTGAAGCTCTCATTTACAGTGTATAACAAATGGTCTTCAAGCCATTCTGACCAGACAGAACAGGTCTATTCTAGGACTACTGGGCACAAGGCAGGATGAGATACCAGCCCATCTCAATGCACTTTGCACACAAAAACACCTACAGTATTATAAGTTTCCCAATTTAGACAAGAGAGAGAGAGAGGAGAGAGAACAAGAGGAAACCCATACGGGCATGTGGAGCACATCTGAAGCTCCATGCAAACACTAACACAACTTCAGGTCCTAGGATCCTAGAGTTATAAGGCAACTGTGAAAAAGCTTCCCATTGCACCAGTGGGACATGGTTTTAACTTACCTCTAGATGAGAATGATTTTTGTATTGTTCTGTGTTATGAACAGAACATGAATAAGCACATCTGTGAAGAATAAAACAGAGTGCTTTTTCTACTCCAACAGAGATTATATGAAAATAATTCCTTTGTAATTAATCTACAGATAGCACACAAACAGCAAAGCTAGAAAGGAAACATTAGTCTTAATTGTCTCCTTTGTCATTAAGCTTAATAATGGCAGAGATTAACAAGGTCTTTATTTAATGCACATGAGACAAATCTGCCAGCAGGAGTTTGAAATAATACTTTTGTCAGGCAATTTGTTACTGCCTGTTGTGTTGTGTGCAGCCTAATTGTGTACAGTTGTTTGCAGCGTAATTTCAGTAAAGATTTATCAATAGCTATAGACCTTTTGCAGACACGAGACCATCATGCCGCCACTCACATCAGTGGATATGGTAGACGTACAGTACCATTAACAGACATTAGACTACTTTATATTTTATAGACTACTATATATTAAACACTTATCTATCTGGATTTATTTTTACTTTTTTCAAAAGGTAAAGTGCAGATTAATTTGTTTTATTTTTACTTTTTTATATTTTTATGTTTTTATTTTTTTGGGTTGTGGGACGAATAATCTGGGTTTTTATTATTTCTTTTGGAGGAAATTCGCTTTGATTTACAAGTGTTTTGATAAACAAGCACACTTCCAGAACAAATTATGCTCGAAATCCAGTGTTCCACTGGATTTAAAAATATAGAACCAAGTAGTGCCCTTGACCAGGGACTAGGGAGGGATTTGGGATACAGTGTTGTGTTAAAAGCTAGTTGGCTTTGTAGCTCGTTATGCCTTGAACAAACAACACAGCTATTTGGAACGACATGCAATGCAACATTCAAGCACTTACTAAGGAGACAAAGTGTTGTTTAAGATGACAACCTTGTCTGATATATTGTCTTTGACTGTTTTTGAATGTAGGTTCTGGCACTGGCATCCGAGAAGTAGCACCGCTTTTGCTGTACAGAAGTGAGCAGGACCATGTTGGACAGGCATCGTGACTTCACGTGCAAAAGGTCAATTTTGAGAACCTTTGAGAACCTTTTCTCCATGTATTTATTTATAATGGTAGAATGCAACATAAGCCTCTTATATTTTTTTGCCTTTTGGGGGAGGAAAAGGAATTTGCAAGCAGCTCTTGCATACTCATAGCTCATGTATGTTAACCTTTCAGACAAGATATTTTATAGATAAACCTCTATCGAGAGTGCAATCACGTAACCGTTTAGAAACAATGATTTATAAGTGTAACCCTGACATTGTATTATGAGCCCCACCAACATCAAATTAATATCAATTTATTCTACTTACAGAAGTTATGGTACTAAGATATGATGCTGCTTTATTATGTCTGGGGAGGCTTTCTGTACCACTTTCTAGGGTGAGATTGGGTATATACTGTACAGTAAAGCACACCTAGCCCAAGTGGCCATACAACAATATCATGAAACAGAGATTAAATACAGCGACAGCTGCTCAGGATAATAAAATAAAAGGGCTAAAAAAAAAATCACATTATTCTCTTAATCTTTACTCAAATGATAAGTGTTGTAGCATAGAGCATCTTCACAGAAATAAAACTATCACACATACACATCCTAAGCATTTACGTATTTTTCAGCTTTTATGGTTATATCACGCTACATAACAGGCAAAAATTATATGTTGTTTTTCCCTTTGTGTCAATCAAAATGTATGTTTAGTCTTTTATTTATTGATTTATTTTATTATATAATATATTATAATATAATGTTTTACAATATTGTCATTTCTCCTCCAAAATCATTTAAAAAAATAATAAATCAGTGATAACGAAATAAATCCATCTATTTTTCATACCGTTTATCCTGTGTGGTGTAACAGAGGAACTATTCGAAGAAGCATTGCAGCATTGGTACAACCCATAGCAGGGCACAAGAACGCACACACACTGAAACTTACAGTATAAACACACCCAGTCATACACTACAGGCAATTTTGAAATGCCAGTCAACCTACACTGCATGTCCTTGGACTATGAGAGGAAACCCACCAAACATGGGGGGGAAATGCAGACTTTATGCACACAAACCAGAGGTGAGATTCAAACCCCTAATCCTGAAGGAGCAAGGTGACGGCACTAACCAATAAGCCATCATGCCACTTAAACACAAGGTTGGAAGTGAATTAAATAACCGAGTATATAAAATCACTTGACACAGCTGGGCTAGTAAGAATTCAGCCCCAGCCTATAAATCATACAATTTGGTGTATTTGTACTCATGACCATTAGTGGTGTTGTTGTTCTTGGTTCTTGGAGGCCTATAAGCAATAAGCCAAGCATTGGCTACATTCATATTACCAACCTAAAGTGATTTTTAATCACTTTACTTTAATCACTTTAAATTTTTTTTGATCGGATTTTAATTCAGATTTTTTTTTACCCAGAATTTATGTGACATCAGTCAGCATCGACAGCGAGGGGATTTCCTAGCAGCACTATCAATAGCTGCTAAAACAGCTGAAGTGAATTGTCTGGCTTTCTTCTTTCTTCTTGGCCACAAAAAAAATACAGCCAGCTAACTGCTTGCCATCCTCCAGAGCAAAATCTCAGGCATATGTTTTATAAAATCGCATCCATCATTTCAAATAAATGAGTGCTTTCACTAACTCATGATACATTTTAACTCCGATGGCATGAGGAACGATTGTTAAGATGTGTGCATGTGTGCCGTTTCAAAGGACAGGCGCATACACGTTAAAGTCAGATAAAAGTCATCAATCGGAATTGCGATCAATGTGACTTGCAATGTGAATGTAGCCATCGAGCCTTATTTGACATGGTTTTCCTCAAAGGATTGAAGGAACTATTTAGTCCAGCAGGCTAATCCTAATGGTAAAATACTCACTCACTGAGTCATCTTCTATACCGCTTTATCCTGTATTCAGGGTCGCGGGTAATGGTAAAATAGTTTTCTTTAATACAGATAGTATCAGAAATCAGGAATGCAGGTATCCTGAAAATATTCTTGAAAGAGTATACAGTATTTCTAAACATGGCTAGGTTGTGTGTTAATCATAACCCTGACACCTTTAGAAAGAGAGAAAAAGAAATGGTGTATCACAGGCATGCATCCAACACCCCTGTGACTGTGGGATAAGAGCATGCGGGATTCCAGCCATGACAGGCAGGCAGATCAAAGCGTTCTGCTCCCTCTCTCTGCATCTCAATGGGTTGCACTCTGACATCAACACTACAGGCTCACATCCTCCTCTAACATTTGCAAAAAATTTTGTATCTTTTGAGGACATTCTATACGTTCAGTCCTCCTACAAGCCAAGAAACCCCTTACACTTTGTCACTAAATAATAATTTAGCCATGTGACACAAGTCCATACTATGGCACCTCTCAAGTACTGTTCTCCTTTACAGATATCAGAGAAGGAGGAATGCACCATGGTTTTAAAGGTGAACTGCAACATTCATCATTTATTTTACAACCATTATACAGTATCATCTCTGCCACATTGAGTCATCACCATTCTTTCCAGAGTATAAATGAGGAAATTTTTACAAGTATGATTAAGGAAATGATCTAAACATTTAGATAAAGCAATAACCAGGCGTTAAAGGACAACCAATGTCACATTTTTTGCTTTCAATAATTTCAGTGTATAGCATCTCATCTGGCTGCATGAGTAGACTTACATTCTGCATTTTTTGTGCTATTGTTTATAGAGGAAAAAATCTCTGCATACAATTTTAGTGCAATTTTTAACACGTGATGATGGACTCAACAGCTTTAACACCAATTGTAAGGCAACGTTTATAAATATATCAAAATATAGTCAGTGACAACTCTCTTTATTATAAAAATGGTACAAAAACCTTGTCAGACACAAGCGAGATGGACATATTTTTCAGTTCCTCAGCAGACTTGACACTTTTATAGCCCAGTCTGTGTAATATCTTTTGGCACACAGACTGTGTGTATTCTACCATATCAAAGGACAGTTTGAGTCTCCAGCTCTCAGCATTAGCTGCTGAATCTCTTACTGTCCCATACTTGTGTTTAGTCAAGAGCTCATTACTCCCCCTGGTGTTTGCCTGAATCCAGTCCACTACATTTTTGTCCATTGATAACCCAAGGTAGTCATAGATATCCTTGGTTTTCTGGAGAGGGTTCCTTGCTAAGTCTTCATATCGCACCAGCATGTATTTCCCCTTAAGCCAGTATGGGTGGCTGAGTCCTGTAGAAACTGAGCTCAAAAAGTCCTCACATACTACTGTCAACTGAGTCAAATCCAGGTTGTAAGGTTTCCTTCCGGTTGCCCTCCAGATTCTCCACAGACGATACGTGTCCCGGAACGTCTCGATACGTGACGCGAGGATCCCTCGTGGGTCTCTAACCAGCTGAATAACTTTCAGGTTGAGCCGTGGATCCTCCACCAGCGCGCGCAGGTCCCCTATTTCAGGTACCCGAACAATCTTTATGGCAACATGCCGCTTATCTTTGCAAGACTCAGCAGCAAGTGTCATGTTGAGGGTTACGCACTTTTTTACACAGTCACCCTCCTCTACATTTGTCTCACCAGGACTGAAGGCATCACAGACGGGCTGGGAACAGAGCACTCGGCTGGCCCCGCGACGAAACAACTTGTCCGTGGTATGGTTGGTTGGTGGAGGCTTGATGTAGTTCTCCAGAAAGTGCAAATCACATCCATAGAGGCTCCGCAGCAAATCCCGGCTGGCGCCCAGCATCACCCGCCTGTCAGCTGCATTTCTGCTGTGGGAAAGACGAGGAATCAAGGCTGTTTGGACATGGTAAAGTGGCTCAAACAAGTAGAAGATATCCAAGTGCTGATTCAGCAGCTGGCCCACAAATGATGATCCACTGCGTGTTGTGGCTAACACCAGGATGTGGGTCTTGCGTGATGCGTTAAAACTAAAGTAAGTATATTCGTCGCATCCACGCTCAAAAAGGCTGTCTGCTTCCTGCCCGCTCAGGCTGCAGTTCTGTTGGATTGGCACAGGACAGAGCTGGAAAGACTTGAATGTGAAAGTCCTGATGGCCATGTACTGGATGGCAATGGAGGCCAAGGCTAGTAGTATAACAGCCTTCCAAGAACATTGCATGGCTGGGAAACTTCATCCAGGCACTGCGGACGGGATCTAGTCCTGTCTGGAGCGCAGAGAAGGAAACGTTTCATTACTGCCACACAGGGACATGACCAGGAGCAATACAGAGCGAGCATTCATGCCTTCCAGTGACCACAGGGACGGAGGAACGAGTCAACACACCGTTTTTCCTTTTCAGAAAGGCACTCATGTGAACAGCGCTGTTCAATCTGGGGGAAAACATTCACATGGAAGACAAACTGTTAAAGATTTCATCAACTGTATGCACACAATATACATTTTTTTTTTAAATCACTGCCCATTCACTGTTAATTTTAAGATGTGTATTCAGGTAGGATTTATTTCAAGAAAAGAAAAGGTAGGATTTATTTTAAGAAAATGTTTGTTTTTTTGTTAAAAATGACATTGCAGACTGACAGATTTCCAAATTGCCATGAAACATCCTTCCAGTTGTAGTTAATCATTTTAATAGAAATAGGAATAATGAGTAAATATGTGTGGTGTTATACAGTAGCTATATTTGACTATATTTATATATACAAACATTGCGATGCACAAAACATTCAAGTATGTCATGTGGGGGAAAAAAATTCTGCCCTCACGTCGGTAGTTTAGAGCTTACACTTTACAGAAGCTCAAAATTATAATAATTATAATAGTAACAAATAGACGGCATTTGATCAACGATGCAACAGTGCATCACCTTCAGCCGTGGATTTAAAACGACTACAGAAACAAACCAGATGTTATTTTTTTCTTTCCCTCACCTGGTGTTGAAGCCGTCACGAACCGCAGCCTGCAGCGACGGCAGAATCAGTCAAAGTGTGTGAGTGTGTGTATACACAGATGGAGAAGAGGGACCGATGCCAGCGACGTAGATCCATAGAGCGCAAGAAAACCGTTAAAAGTCTCAAAATCCTCTGACATATAACAGTACCGGGCTGAAAAAAAGTGGAGAAAACGGCTGCGAGTGAGAATGAGATAATGCGCGTGGGCTGCCGGTTATAAAAAAAAAAAAATGGGGAGACGCGCAGGCGCTGAGCGACACACACACACACACACACACACATGGAGAGAGAGATGATAATGATGAACGTAAAGGCTACCCCTACACTCACATCTCTCTCTCTCTCTCTCTCTCTCTCTCTGACACACACACACACACACACACACACAATCTTTCCGTATTCTATTATATTCTTTTTTTAAATTAAAGTATATAACTTTTATTCCACTTTTTCCATTTCTTATAAATTGTTCATTTTATCCATTTCCGGTATTTTTCTTTTTCGTTTGTTTGTCCGTTTTTTTGTTGTTTTTGTGTGTGTGTGTGTGTGTTTTTGTGTATGAGAGAGAGAGAGAGAGAGAGAGATGACGATGATGACGATGATGACTCCCTCTCTCTCTCTCTCTCTCTCACACACACACACACACACACACTATCTCGCTCTCTGTATTCTATTCTAATCTTTTTCAAATCCAATAAAAATTATATATAGGCCTAATTGCATTTTTTCCATTTCTTGTTAATTGCTCATTTTATTCTATTCCGTTTTTTTCTATGTTTGTCTGTTTTATTTCTGTGTGTGTGTGTGTGTGTGTGTTTTGTTGTTGTTGTTATCAAACCCCCAGCCACCAAAACAAATTCCTTCTGTATGCAAACATACTTGGCAAGCTCTTTCTGATCCTAATCTGCAAACAGTTTTAGGAACCATAATTCAGTATCTTTAGTGCAAATTTTGTTATATATGTTTCTCTCGTCTGCTTCATGTGCAAAATAATGTACAAACAATGTGACAAAGTTACATGAAGAACTTATTTACCAGCACACGCAATAAAACCTAACAGCTGTTTTATGTATAAAACTGCACACATCTGTAACTAACACTACTGATTATTTTTCACACCAATTATTGACTGTGTTTATTTTATTACTCTTTAGTGATTTTTATAGTAGTTTTCAAAAACATCTTTATTTGATGTTTTTTATGTTCCCAAAATGCACATTACTGTAAGTAAACAGCTGTTAGCTGTTAAGTTTTACTGAGCATGCTGCAGAATATGTGTTTTTCTGGTAACTTTGTCACACTTGCTCCTTTCTATTTTCATGCAAAACCCAGGAGCCATTTTTGTTTGTTTGTTTGTTTCCATCTGAAAACTTGTCTGTCATGTAATATATTTTTATATTAAATTAATAATGTTATTTATATATTAATTGTAAGATACATGTGGAAGGAGTCAATGGTTGTTTACATAATAGTACATAATAAAAATGTATAACAAAAATTAATTAAGTATAATGTGGTACCTAAGACTGTATCACAGTACTGTATATATGTTTTTGGTTTGTTACTGTCGAATGGCCAAATATAGATGCATTCATCATGATATTAGCAATGAACGATATCAAATCATGACATTATGGACCTGTTATAAATAAATAAATAAATAAATAACAGAGATACTTAAAGACAATGGAGGTGGTCAACAGGGATTATTTGATTATTCAGTTAAATTCAATTCCATTTAATTCAAGATTTATTTATTTATTTATTATGAATTTATCATATTGAATATTATGCATATTACATATACAGTACTGTCTTATATATGGTTCATTATTACCATTCGTTAACATTTACAACATTAGCAACAACAATAAAAAATAATAGGGGACAATAATTGCAGCAACAAATGTTAAGCAATTTTCAGTTGAATGAAACAGAATTCAATTTACTTGACTCAGATTATTGTGTTAAAAAGTGGCAAAAAAAAGTGAAACAAATACAGATAAAGGAGTAGAGAGTAGTTAGTGTCCAGTAAAGTAGAGATCAAAACTATTCATTCATCACTCATACTTAAGTAACCACCCTACCCCATGGTTTGAGCATTACCAGTTATTAACAGGCATCTCCTCCTCCTCCCCTTCCTCCTCCACCTCATCATCTCTCTCTTTCTCTCCTTTTGAATTGATTTAAATTAATTGAAAAACCATTTGAACCTTATTTGCATCTACACCAATTGGCCATAGCATTAGCATAATAATAACACATTGATTTATGATTATAAAACAGTCAACTGGTGACTGGATAATGGGCATCCAATGCTCATCTATGCCTGTGGGAACCAAAGGCCAGCTTGTCTGGTCTGATCACACAGAAAGGCCAAAGCAGCACAAATCACCAAATAATGCCGGTCATGATAAAAATGCATCAGTACACCCAGTGCACGGCAGAGTTTGGAAGGGAAATTTCCTCACTCGCTGACCAAGAAAAAGTTCAAAAGTCAATCATCAGATGGAAAATTAATACTTATAGTTTTCTGGGATTCTCAAGGGTCAGTATTAAAACATAATCAGGAAAAAGGTTTAACAATGAACAGTGCTCAATACAGTGAGATCCTTATTAAAGAGCTGAAGCCCACATTGTCGACAAAATCAATTTGAGGTATTAAAGCATCCTCCCTATATTCTGGGTCTTGCTCCATTGGACTTTCATCTGGTTTGTCCCCAGAAAGCAGCCCTACAAAGACAAAGATTCACTAATGATGAGGAAATGAAGACAGCAGTGTATACGTGACTTGCAGCCCAAACATTTTTCATTGAACAAAGGTATTGAAAATTAATGAGACTATGTAAAAAAAAATGTATTTGTCTTTTGCGAAAGTTAACTAAAATACATTCTATGTGTGTGTGTGTGTGTGTGTGCGCGCGCATGCGGACAATGCAAAGTTTTGAGCCACGTCTTGTTTTTCAGTATGAAGAGTAAGGTATATAAATAAAAAAATACATTACTGGGAATGTATATTAATTTAACACAAAGATAATTTTGTTTTGCCTCTCAAAAAGTGGTGGGTTAATGTTAAGCTTAAACCACACCCAAGGACATCACCAAAAATTACTGTTGTGGCTAATTTGATGGACAAGCTGTCAAAACATAAACATTGTCTTCAATTGACACATTGTTAAAAAGTGTTTGATGTGGTTTGTGTTTCCTTTTCTGTTTTTTCCCTGAATTAAGATACTTTTGGTACCAGGTGTTGTTCATGTTGTGAAATTGACATTTTTTCTAGCAAGTCTATCCTGTCAGAGTGTCATCAATGGAGTTTCATCATCCGTTTGTAAAATAATATTACATTGTTAAGTGACTTTCAGTAAAGTTTAAATGTTTCACAGATAACCTTAGCTATGGTATGTTTCAATGACAAATGTATAGAAACATTGTGTTAAATGAATTAAATTGAAGTTAAATTCAAGACACAATCGACATTTTCTGCACTAAAGGTGCATATTTATGTAATTTCAATTTAATAATTTATCTATCTATCATTATTATCAGCATAGGGTGCATAATGGTGAACTAATTGGTGCTGCAAAATTTCAATCTGCATCGAGTTTTGCATGATGTCCTCATGTCCCATGGGTTTCCCCTGGGGTTTCTGATTTCCTCCCCCTCACAAAAACAAGCATACATGTGGTTTTGCTTGTGAATTGCCATAGGTGTGAACAAAATATATGAATGGATGTGTGTCTTGTAAAAAACTTTTTTTTTTTTTTTAAATAAATCATAATCTGGTGGAGTATAGCTCATTAATATTTCATTTCATTGTTTAGTGACATCCATGCCTTTCTAAGGAGAACATTGACTGAAGCCCAAGTCTTGCAAGTACCATATCTGGTTATTGTACCAGAACAATGAGTGAAAAGATTGTGTTATGCGGATAGGATACAAATTAGAATCCTTAATAGTATGTTACACCAGTAATATTGGGCCTAGTATGACCAATATCTATAATAATGAGATTTTAAGTCAGATACTTATGTTAGAGTTAACCCTTAAAAGTTAAGAAAACTATTTGGTAACTTCCATAGGTATCCATGTACAATATCACAAGCAAAAACACATATTTGTCATATGTATTCATGTATTTTTATACATTTTTAGGTATAAATAAAATGTGTCTTTAACTTGATCTGTTTTGTTGAAAATACTTTAAATACACTTTTTGGAGGAAACACATGTGATAACTTCATTGACCTTGATTTACAACATAAAATGTATTTTGAAAAAAAAATCTTGAAAAAAAGTCTTGCAATTTTTAATTTTCAAGTATTCCAATGCATGCCCTATAAAAGGTTAACATGAAGTAGGTTCATGTTTTTGTAGGAAGATTATTCACTTGTCAACTCTTGAGATGTCATTGTGTATATAATGTTTGCAGTTATAAGCACTGCTAAGTGGTAAAATTAGTAAGTAAGCTTTAGAAGATGAAAAATGAAATGATCTAAAAAGGAGAATGAGCAACTTCTGATCTTACATTGCATTTAGGGTAGAGCCTTCAACTCACATTTACTTGACTTAACATTTTATTTTCCTATCAGAAGCAGTGCATCAACAAGAATTACAAAACTGTGTCTACTGCTTCTACTACTGTAAGTTGAAACTAATGAATGTGCCATTAAATCAAAAGTAACTTAAACTGTTAATCTATTAATGTCTTTAAGAAAGTAAGTTGCATTGTAGGGGTTTCAGAGTACAACTTACATTCAGCAATGTGAGTTATACTGTAATACTGTTCGCATCTCAACTTTTTTTTCCCATTTTCTTTCCCAACTTTTCCTTTTTTACTACCTTCAATAAATAAAATTTATCTATTTTATGATAAATTTTAGTATAGTTCCTGCTTTTATAGTTCCCACATCTAATAAAACTGAAACTTTGGCTGAAATCCAAACAAAGTGGGAAATATTTACACTGCTTAACAGTGCAATTTGGTGCTTTGTGAAAGAGATGTATTTCATTGTTGTTCAAATAAAAGTTTCACCTTGAAAAATACCCCATAAACTCTGAATTATAGAGCATCTTAAAGAGACCAAGAACCATTCTGGTAATGAGTGTGCATCATGCTAGCATCACTAATTTACCCAGTGCATTACTCTCCACTTTCTAAATATATACTTACTGAATTATAAATGAGAAAAAAAATAAGAGTCTAAGAAGGATTTCAATGTGCATTCAAAGGATTATGGTGGGCACAAAAATGCACTTTAGAAAACACTGAAAAGAGATTTAATCTATAATTTAGATAACCACAATATATTCTGCCCTTATGTTATCAATTTCACTGTCATATTGATAGTTATAGTTTTATAGTATTAAAATACATTATGTAATGATTTTCTTTTTACATTCAGCTCATTGTGCAATGGCTCCTCCTCTTCCTTTGCCTACTTCCTGTGACTAATGTTAATTACCACTATGGCAATCCAGTGGAATAATAATCCCACCACATAATTTAAGTGCCCTCACTTTAGAGACTGTGGATCACTCTAAGAATCTAAGAGGCCTGGACGTCTTACCATGTTGTAAAGTGACTTGGATACATCATGGCACGTTTTTTGCAGCTCAGGCCTCCTTTAAATAATATAAAATGCATGTAATTCATAGCACCTTTCTCTCTATCTATTTTATGATAAATGATAAGACAGCAAAGACTGCGAATTAAGCTAGGAAAATATCAATATATTTTCCCTACCAAATAGGAAACGTTCTACATGATTTAATAGCACATAACCCTTAAAACTCAAGTGGCACGGATCCATTCTAGCAACCAAGCATTGGTTAGTGACAGAGTAAAAAAAAAAAAAAATGCTTATATGGAACTCCTGCTGGTGTGTTAATGTGGGAGGTGGCAGACATCAAATTGTGCATTTCGGTTTTTAGATATGTTTTCTTCTAGATATGTATTATTATATTTGCCATACACACACACACTCACAACAGTATCCTTCTGACCAAGGTCCTCTAGCCATCACAATATGTCCCTAAAATTCACTCAAATCCTATTGATTGCCCTTTTTTTTTTTTGCTTCCAACACATCAACTTTGGAAAAAAGAGGTTCACTTGCTGCCTGATATATCCTACCCACTTCCTGCCGCCATTGTAATGAGGAATTGAAAATGTAGCTACTGTTCTGAAAAAAATAATCCTTTGAATTTACTTGATTTTAATGTGTACATCGGTCCCACATCATCAAAATGTGGCCAAATT
>JAQMYJ010000038.1:28780179-28791102 GCA_030014305.1 Clarias laeviceps
GGGTTTACCATCCACGCTACATTGGGCAAATCGCTAAAGCTACGTCTTCTGGTCACCGAGGTTAGTACATCCTGACATGTATAAAAATATGACAGTTTCCTTTACTTTAAAAGTTACTTGAGGCTTTTTGCTGTGGGATAAAAGGACAACAGTAATTCCATTTCACATCAGACTGCATCACACCACCCTGTCTTTTGCTGTGTTCCAATCACCATCCTGAAGTGACTCAATTCTGATTTTTTTTTTTTTTTACCTAATGTGACACAGATAATTCTTTTACTTTTAGGGCTGTCTGAATGCACAAATGGTCCTTTATGTGGTCTTAGATCATATACATTACTGATACACAGTGATGTGACTTGAATAAGAATAGGCAGATTGGAATTTATGTGACATTTTGCCTTTTTTTTTTATTTGCTGACATCAGTCAGTACAGCCCACACAGGGATTTCACGGCAGTGCTAGCAATAGCTCTGAAGCAGCTTAAGAGAGGTTTCAGCTTGCTTTCTTCTAATGGACCTCAACAAATACAGCCGATTAACTGCTTGCCATCATCCAGAACAATATCCCAAGCATATTTTTTTTTTGGTAAATTTACATCAGTTTTTTTTAAACTAATGGATAATCGCAGGACCTCATGACATATTTTAACCTAGATGGCATGAGCAAAGTTGTATGGCTGTGAGCAGGGGAGAACAGACGCATTCACATTAGAGTCAATAAAAAAAAATAATATTAGGTGAACTGTCATGACCTCTGCATCTGTACTGAGCAAAAAATCTGAATTAAACAATGTGAAGAAATTAAGCAGCAATTGTGTAATGTGAAAATTGCTCTTGATTATATTCCTTTATCAGCATGCCTAGAAAGTTTTTTTTTTCCCCGTAAGATAATGGAACCTTACTTTGAGTTGCTTCAAATGTAAATGTTACCAGCTCTGTTCAGCTTCATTAAATATAGTGTGATAGCTTTAGATTTTTAAAGACTTAAAAAGATAAAAATGCATCCCTATAATTGTATTGTTTTCTATAATTGTATGGTCCACTAGGTCTCTTCTCCAAAGTCTCCAGAGTCTCCATTGTCTCCAATAATTAATTGTTCTCTAGTCTCTAGCATTCACCTTCTTTCCTACTTTACCAATTTTTAAATTGGGGTGGGGGGGGGGGGATTCCTCTGTTTTCCTCTCCCAATGTCCTCTGTTTTCCTTGTTCTCTGGTCACTATTGTCCCCTAGCTTCTAGTTTTTAATATTTTTATTTTTACTTTCCTTTATAGGCTTTATTGCTTGCTATTTTTATTATCCTCTATTCAGTTCCCTCTACTAACCTAGTTTTAGTGATGCTTAGTTGTCTAGTCTCTCAGCCCCAGACTGCAGGCAGATCTGATTTGTGTCAGAAATCTGTTCCACAGGACTGACTATCCACACTACTAGCTGCAAATGAGCTGATTGGATTTGGCTTTGTTCAGACTTCCAGCCCAAATCCGGCACATTGATGACCTATCTGCGCTGGTTGCTGTGGGAACAATGCCGGAGGCTTGCATGCAGCACAATGCTGTATTTCCACCTGCTTCTGTACGTTCCTTCTAGTTTTTTTTCTAGACCCATCCCTTGAAGTGCTACCACTTGTATATAGATAAGACAGACATCCCCCTTGATCTCTAACATCAGTTTGCGAGTGACAGTTAGAAATCTGATTCGAGCATCCAGATTGAGGAATCTGATCTGAATCTGATTTCAAACCATGTCTCAATGTGGTTAACATTGAGTTTGCATAATCTCATTCTGTGTGGGTTTTATTGTTCAGAATACATAAAAGCAATCTGATCAAAATTGACTTTGATCGATCGAGCTGGTAGTCTAAATAAGGCCTGGTAGCTTCTTGGTAGTATATTCTTTCACCTAATATAAAGTTTGCCCTAATTTTATTGCTCCCTTTATTTATTTATTTATTTATTTATTTATGTTGCAAAATTCTCTTTTTTTCCTTTTGCCTGTGTGTCTTCTTTCAAGCAACAAAGTAGAGGACAGTTTTCTTACTTTATTCTTTTTATTACTATTCAAGGTTCTTTTGTCTCCTTCCTCCTTTTCTTCAGTGTCTACTGGGTACAAGATCCCCTAGTTGCAAATGTCCCATGGTCTTACGTATGTCCCAGAGTATCCCCCCCCCTATTATTAGCCTCTAATTTATTTTCTTGTTCCCTAGATTTTGGTGTTTCTTAGTTTTTCACCTGTCCCCTTGCTTCTTTGTTGTCTACTCTCCAGTGTCCCCTGCTCTCCAATATTCACAGTTCTTATGTTTAATAGTTCCATAGCTTCAAGTTTATTTTTTTTCTTTATATCCATTAATTTCCCATGATCAGGCTACACTCTGTTCCTTGTTCTTTTACTTCCCAGTAGTCCCTAGTTTGTTATTGATCCCTTACTTTCTTGTGTTTCCTTGTTAGTAGTTGAATTGAGTATAATGAATGTGAGTATAAATTTAGACCATGTTTCTCTTTTGAGTATTTTGACTGTAAAAGACATTATTCAAGCAGTCATAACCATTCGTTGTCTTGCCATAAATCCACAGAAAGATGAGCAAAAAGGAAGCAGAACATAGAGAAGATAAAGAAGTAGACAAGTTTCCAGGTTCCACTGTTCTAATTAGAAATGTGGTCAGAGTGGAACAGATGGATTGATCTTTGATAAATGATCGTCATGTTATAGGAAGAGGCAAGTTGACAGTTTCACAACACTACTTCATTTTACTACTCATCGGAATGTGCTGGGTTTAAACACCAGCACCACCTTGAGTAAGGCTCTCAAACCTTAAATCGCTCAAATGTATAATGAAAAATATTTGTATGGGTTTTTTTTTTGGGACGATGGTGTCTCCAAAATGGCAGAAATGCAAGTGTGCCATTACTGGTCCCAGAGAAAGAGGGTGAGAAAAGAGGGTTGGGCATCAGGCTAGTATCCTGGCCCTGTAAAAAAAAAAAAAAAACATCCTGCTTACACTGCTTGCTCAAAGATCATAAAGAGCAGCATAACATCTTTGGAGCACAGCATTATCCAATCGCTATCTACCTGCATGAGCTCACAGATGCCCATGGAAGGCTAGTGTCATGATTGATGTGTGTACTAATATGATATATGTAATAAGAATGTATAAGTTGTTAGGAACTGTTTAATATCACAGTAAGTAATTAAGAGTCTGAAGGAATTTATCAGGGGTAACAAACATTTCTTTTCTTTTTCTCCCATACAAGCAAACCCCAAAAAAAACAATGAACATTAATTTCTAAAACGATTGCATACAAACACAATCTAATGCACAAACAATGCTAAATTAGTTTGTGTTCTGCTTGGATGGAGCATTCTAATTCATCATTGATTTGGTTAATACAGTCAGTAAATTATGAGGATGTGAAAATGCAAGGACTCGATATAAGGGCGTTTTTTTATGGATATTATAAATGGGCTACAGGATTTAATTTTCTTCTCTGCCTCCTCTGAGTGACGCACTGTTATGTTGGAGTAAAATACACAGAAATGTCAAACTGTGGCCTTGTCCTTAGTCTTTAGAGGAAATGTGATGTGAAAGAGGTGTACACTGAGGGTGTTCTGTCTCATAGGTTTCTGTCAGTGGACTGTGACATAATGCCAACAGTGCAAACAAGCTGAATATATACAGTACAGTGCAAGAAAGTGAAAATCTTGCGGATGGGAATAAAACCTTTTGTTTGCCATTCTGACAAGATTGTATTTTCATAAGAATTCATAAATAAAATGAAGGATTAAAGGAAAATTCTATGCTGGAACACATTAAATGTTAAACAAGTTTACACCAACCATCCATAACATTATGACCACTTTCTGCCAAAACAACACTGACCTCCCCAAGGCATGGACTTCACTAGACTTCCGAAGTTGTGCTGTGGTATCTGGCACCAAGCCGTCAGCAGCAGACACTTCAGATCCTTCAAGTTGTGAGGTGGTGCCTCCATGGATCTGACTTGTTTTTACAGCACATCCCACAGATGTTTGATTGAGATTGAGATCTAGAGAATTTGGAGACCAAGTCAACACCTCCTACTCTCTGTTGTGTTCCTCAAACCATTTCTGAACAATGTTTGCAGTGTGGCAGAGAGCATCATCCTGCCGAAGGAGACCCCTGGCCTAAGGGAATACCGTTTTGATGAAGGGGTATACGTTGCCAGCAACAGTGCGTAGGTACAGTAGGTGGTAGTTGTCAAAGTAACATCCACATAAATGTCAGGGCCAAAGATCTTCCAGCAGAACAATATCCAAAGCACCACACTTCCTCTGCCAGCCTGCCTTCTTCTGATTGTGCAGAATGGTGTAAGCGATGCACATGGTGCCATCCACATTATGTATAGAAAAATAATAGAAAAAGTGAATCATTAGACCAGGCCACCTTCTTCCCTTGCTCTGCCATACAGTAGACATTGTAGGCACTTTTGGGGGTGGACACAGGGCATTCTGACTGATCTGTGTGTTCTGTCAACTTTCTAACAGAACAGCATTAACAGCATGAACTATCGTAGCTCTTCTATTTGATCAGACTACACAGTTTAGCAGCCTTCGCACCCCACATGCATCAGTCAGCCTTGGACACCCATGACCCATCTGTTTTCCTCCTTTGGACCACTTTTGAAAGGTCCTTACCACTGCAGATTGGGAACATCCTACTAGAGCTGCAGTTTTGTTGCTTATAAGTTGGCCCTAGTTGCTCAAATGCTTATGCTTATGCACAATGTTATGTATGAGAGGTATATATTTAAATAATTGTCATATGATAAGCTAATCTGGTGCCAATAAATTGGTTTGTATGTATTTTCTATATATGCTCATGAATGATTAGCAAATATTGCTATTACTTGTTATAGTAACTCAAAGCTCCAGAATGCAATGCAGCTCTACAACACTTACAAGTTATTGCAGAAAAATCATATTGGTTAATTAGTGACTTATGAGATGTTATGGGCAATGGCTTTGATCATGTTGTTGGCATGAAATATTTGGCAGCTGATCTATTTAAGCATAGTGTACACATGATAAGAACAGGGCAGAGTCAAGGACTTTTGTGTTTATTCTTTGATTGGTCAGTGTATTAAGTTGTGGGTTAATTTTTGGTCTCCTCTGTATTGTGTTATGGGGCGGGGTGCTATTTTTTCATTTATTATTTTTTGTTTATAATGTTAGTACTGAGTCAAAGCTCATAGTTCCTGTTACATTGTCTGGGTGATAACAGTACTTCTGCCTAAGGACAGAACTGAGGTTCTGTTATTTCTATTTTTGCATAATAGCACAACTTCAAATGTTCTATTTTCTACAAACATATGTATATTTATTCTTATTCAAGTTATATTTATTTCAACAACAGCTTGAAACAGCACCACATTATTCCATCTTTATATATTTATTTACACAGCCTCATATTTTGCAGCACAATGTTTTGGCTTAAATAATTATCCTTTCTCTACATCAGGCAATTAACAAAATTCAATATACAATCAAGCATGTTAATTAAGTTCCGTGAGGAAATACACATTTGCCTGGGATCAGAAATGTCTCTAATTTAAAAATCCTCGATAGCTTAATTACTTCCAGTAATGGACCAAACAAAATGTTGAAATCGCTGACTTTAATCTCCACACTTAAACGTGCGCCCACCAACACACACACACACACACACACACACACACACACACACACACACACACACAGGACACAAGTGACAACTTTATAATGAATATTCTCTATATTAGTGTTTCTCTATACTAGTGTTTCTCATTACTATATTTGCACATCTTCTTCCCCAGTAAACATGTTCACTTATGTATGATAAAGTACATTTCTGGAGAGTATTTTTGCTCCTGTGGTTAATAAAGGTAATTTTAAACTAGTTAGTTTCCAAGCTAACTGAGGCTATGAACATTTCCATAGTGCTAAAATACCAAAATTCTTCCAATATTTTCAAAACCAACAAAAGTGTAAATGCTTCATACCTGACATCATATTACTCTGTACACAAGGTCTCAGATCTCAATCTGATTGAGCACTCATGGAATGCGCTGGGCATACAAGTACATTCCATGGAGGGCCCAGCCTGCAACCCCCAGCACCCACAGGATCCGCTGCTAACATCCTGGAAGCCCCGTCGGCACAAGGGGAACATATACATTCCCCAGGTAATAATGCATTTTATCTTGCAATTGTGGGTCATGAATAGTACTAGGACAGCTGTCATTATCCCCACCGCTCTCAAGCTTTAGTTCACTAGTGTTGAACTAGTGTTTTGTATGTCTAAAAAGACTATGCCATGTTAAAAGAGAAGTAAACAGAGCAAAGAAAACAGAAGAGGCGAACATTCCTCTGTCTTATTACCCAGCTGTCATGTGCGATTATCACTGAGGTGTCTGCTGAGCAAATGCACAAATGAAAGGCACATCACTTCAGAGCACAAAGCTATCATTTATCTCTTCACTTCTCTCGGGGTGGATCAAATGTAGGTTGAGGGACACTATTGACATGATTACTTACACATCAGCAGACTGATGAAGGGCAAGGACACACATTGAGTGTTGTCAGTAAGTTACCTTTAAAGAGTTGTTGATTTATGTTGACTTTCTGTGAAGTTTGCCTATTTTATCCTATTTGATCCACTCCACTGTGTGTTGTCGGCAAATATGCAGGTAACACTACTGGTGTCTTAAGCGTTCCAGACCTGAGCAAGGGTCTTTTTGCTGTATTTGGTTTGCGGTATGTGTACATTCTTCATACAGTCACAATATGCCCTTTTGTTTTGGCCTGGAGGCAAGAAATAAAAATTATTAAGACACTACAGAAGGGGCCAAATACACTGAGGAAGCAGTGCCAGGCCATCCACTCAGAAAACAGTCAGTTAGCTATTAGCAGTTCCCTCGTGATAGTAAAAAAAAAATGCCTGTGGCCTGTCAATTATGTGCATGAAATTATTGTAGACATCTAAGAGAGAGAGAGAGAGTTTAAGACTTTGTGCAATAGAAAAAATATCAATTTTAGCAGCTTGACTTGTAATATGTAATTGAAAGAAGCATAAAGTCTGCTTGTTGGTAAAACTTAAGAACTTACAATTCACCATCAAATAAAGGATCTTCTCCCTTCATCTGAGATCATATTAACAAAAAGGTAAATAGATTTTACTTACATACATTATGTACTGTTAAGCTTTGAGTGAAATTGAAGGTTTTAGCATGAGAAAATAGTCTGTTATTGCCCAAAAAGAGTTATTGATTTCTTCAAATACTGGTTTTGTAATGTAATATGAATGCAATATAATAGTGAAACTTTTTAGACATAAAAGATCTGAGCGCTAGTTACTCAAATAGGTGAAAAAAAGGAGGTGCATTTCAGTCACGTTGGACCTTAATCACATTTCTTGTTTTATAAGGGTTTGACTCCACCTCTGCTCCTGATTCCTTGCTCATGTTAGCTGCCTATCCAGTAGGTTCTTGTGTGTTCACTGTGGGTAACCTGTGTAGAGGAGTGAGATCTGGATTTCTGGAGTCAGTCCTCCCTCCTGAAGATGCAGTTCTCCATCCTTACCAGTGGTGGCAGTTGCTGGAGACATCTGTTATTAGAACTCATATAAAAGGGACTAAATGATGATAATTATGATTTATGCATATTTTACTCACACGTTTAAAACGCTTTCTATATTTAATATTTCATCTGTAAAGCTCCTTTGCGACAAAGACCATTGTTAAAAGCACTAAAACAATAAATTGAATTGAATGACAAAGGCCCTAGAATTTCCTAGAATCCTTGGAGGACTCTACAGGTCATATAAGTGTTAAAAGGCAAAGGCAGGGCAAGAACTTTGTTTATTTCTGATGCTGTGTACAGTTATGTTGATTTAAAAACAAAAAAAATAGAGTGAACATTTGGAAATTACTATGTGCCACCACAACTTTATGTACTATATTAGTGAAAGACTTCTATACTGATGTTTGCAATTAAAAATTGTATCAAATATGTGCTTATGTCCTGCCTCAACCCTCATTTTATGATAGCTGTTTGCATCAAAATCAATTTGCCATCTAAAATCTTAACTTTCTAGTACACTCCCCTCCAAACATTTTTTATTTTTACTGTAGCAGCACACATCATTGTGTTTAAGTCCTTATCTCTTTGTCTTAACATTCAAAATATACACTGCAATATTATGCACACTACACAGTTAATAACACAGCTTATTAAAAAAATTATAAAACAAGATTGCCTGGTCTGTGCAGCAATTCAGGTGTTCCAGTCGGAACTTAATGTATCATGATTATAGCACATGCCTGAAGAGGTCGTTGTAAGATATAGCAACAAAGATTTTGCAATTTAACAATGATCTCTATTGATTTAGCAACAGTGCAATTGACAAACTTAGCCAGAACGGCATTTAATATTTTCCGTCTACGTTATGCTTGTAGTATGTAGTACGGGGTATTACTTATGTCATTAACTGGTCAATGTTACTAGTCAATGTTACTATGTTACATTGTTACTTTGTATACTTCATGCATCTATGTTCTTGCTTCAACCATATTTTCACCAGGCTTTTTTTTTTTGACATGTCCAAACAAGCATGGCAGCTCCATGACATCAAGGTAGAAAATAATACGGTTAAACCTTGGATTGCAAGCATAATTCGATACTACAAGCTACAAGTGTGCTTGTATATCAATGCACTTGTATGTCAAAGTGAATTTCTCCATAAGAAATAATGGAAACTCAAATGATTCATTCCACAACCCAAAAATATTCATATAAAAATAATTCATTCAAATATAAAGTAAAAGTAAAACAAATTAACTTGCATTTTACCTGACAATACAGCAGTGTTTCCATTGTGTGTGTGTGTGTGTGTGTGTGTGTGTGTGTGTGTGTTTGCTGAAGTAAGATAAGAGAGGAGAGGAGGAGGGAGAGGGCTACTGTATAGGATGCCTTTCACACACACACACACACACACCATATGTGTGTGCACAAACACACACACAAACGAAATTACTGCTCTCTGGATCTTTAATAAGAAACCTCTCTATAGCACTTGCTTTTACTTTATGCGTGGGCACACACACATGGTTAAAATTTATTTACATATTTTTCTCATCTTGCAAAACACATGCAGACCAAGTTATTCACAATACAAGGTTTCGCTGTATATTAATTCCAGTTTCTATTGTGTTGGTGCCATGTTGTTCTTATTGTATCTTTGAAAATGGCCTGGGTAACTGCACATGCCTCAGTGTAATGGGAGTTTGAGTGAGTTGTGGGAACCCTGTTAATGTTCTCAGTAGGCCACCTGATGAGAACATTAATAGCCCTCCCACAACCCTGCTATTTTGCTCATCAGGTGACCTGAGTGTTCACTTGTACTGCACACTGCCAAGTTCATGTTTTCACATAGTTTGGGTTTAAAACCAAAGTAGGCATTAAAGCGGACATTTGGCAAGTACAGTAACCCTGGTGGACCACACATAATGTAGAAAACAAGTTGTCATTGAATCATTAACTCGGGTTACTGTCTGTGGAGTTTTACATGCTCACCTTTTGTCCATGTGGGGTTTTTGTTGGTCCTCCAGTTTTCTTCCTAATATCCAAAAACATGCCAGTAAGTGAACTAATAACTCAAAATGTCCCTGGATATTTTTCTTGCAAAGAATACCTGGGGTCCCTGACCAAATAAAGATGAGAGAATGAAAGAAATTATATATTTTTTAATGGATAATTTTCTTTGTGGTTACAGTACATATTTCACAAAGTGTAATATATTTGATAACTGATTGCTCCTGTTAATGCCTCCTCTGCTCTGCTTTTTGATCCTGCTCCTTTCAATCACTTACCATTAAGGATGTCCTAATATGTATTAATTCTTTAGACAATAGACAATGGTATCTCAACCAACTGAAGCTCATCCATCTGCTTAATGTTCAGTAAGAGCATTTCAAATTAAAGATGGCATTATGGATTGTACTCGTATGAAACTAGGAGTGATAAAAGTGGATGGATAGACCTCTTAAGTACCGTATTTAAAATCTAACCCTCAGTTTGTTAAACCCTGATAGACTTAGTTATTCAGACAAACCTACGACATAACCATAAGTTGTCAGAGAATAATTAACTAATATGCCCATTTACTTATGTAAGAAATAAAACACTTGGTGGCATTGCTTGGCGGTCCTGTCTGAAAACACCAATTAAATTCTAATAATACAATATAATGATTGATAGAAGTATGATGATAGAAATGTACTGTTTTGTGTGTTTGTTTAAATAGAGTTCACCATTTGAAAAGTTAATCATTTTAGAAAGCATATAAATTTTAGGTCATGTTCATATTGGGTGCAATGTGTAACTGTGTGTTTTGGTATACACTCACTGTATAAGAGGATATTTATAAGAAATGTTTTCTTGTTTATATGAAAAATGCTAATTTGCAAAAATGCAAATTGTCCTTGTAAATATTTATTAGATATAGATAGTGGAAATGTGGTTTAGATTTAGATTTAGATTGGGAACTACATTTTGCAGATTTTGTTTGCACTAGTGAAGCCCAAAATAGCCAATCAGTTGGATCAATGCAGCATGAGGAAGATTATTTCATGTACAAGTAGTAATGAGTTAATAGAAACCACAATATACACACTACCGTTCAAAAGTTTTAGAACACTTGCAAATGTCTTTTTTTTGTTGTTTTGTGATTTATTTTCTACATTCTACAATAATACTGGGGATTTCAAAACTATAAAATAACACATATGGAATTAGGTAATTACGTAACATCAACAAAAACAACAGTTAGTTGTTATTATAAGACACAGAGGTCGGCCTTTCTGTAATAGTTCTTGCAAGAACAGTATTGTCAAGTGCATTTGCAAAATCCGTCAA
>JAQMYJ010000038.1:28881160-28893568 GCA_030014305.1 Clarias laeviceps
CATTTTGCGTATATGCTTAAATATTCCTTTTTATTTATGGACAGGTGTATTATGTTTGATCTGCATTATTGCGAGAGACGATGACTTTCTGGTGGAATATGTCTGCATTTTATCGATAAATCGCACGCGTTTATCAGGCTTTTGATAAAGTGAAAGTACGAGCCACGGGTTCACGCACGCCAAAGAACAGCTTTATTTCAGTCATAAATTCACAATCACATTGTGTATTTTCCATATTTAATATCGCTTCCAGAACATTGTTGTCCATACATTTTATGTATATGGAAAACAGTGAAATATAAGCACAAACAGAAAGGACAAATAAAGGAATGTATGAAACATTAACACCTTTACCATGTTCAAATGAATAAAGAGTTACTGCAATATGTTTCAAGACATCCTTAATTTACATTTTTCTCTTAATTATATTGTTACGGGGTGCAGTGTGGAGAGCCGCACCACGAGATGTTTTACTGATTATAAGAGCCCTGACGCAGGGCTTTAGAGGGGGTCAGTGAAATAGGAGTTATGAGAGTGCTTATGACAGACACAGGAAGACCTTTCCATTTGGAGATAGCGTGGGATTAATAATTAAGAAACTTAAAAGGAAACCTGAAAACACAAAATAAAGAGTTCCACCGTCTATGGATTCTGGAAACTAAAACAAAAAACTAAAGATCCCTTATGCCCTTACCGAGGATTTATAGGAAGAGAGAGAGTAGAGTTTGTGCTTTGTGCACTTTAACCCGAGAGCACGCGCTAAACTGATGCGTGTTGCTCTCCCTCATTTTCTCTCTCTCTCTCTCTCGCCAGCGTCTTAGACACACAGAGGTTTGGGCTTTGCCTGCGGATCTGCCCGTTCTGAACAGTTTATGTGCGGCTCTGCCCCTCGCGCAAGCCGCGTCGTTACACACAGTATATGTCCACAAATACTTTGACAACATACACTTATCAACTTATGACGGCAGAAAAAAGTCAAAAGATTTAGGTCATATTGCAAAAGTTTTGGGTTATAATGCAAAACCTGACTTTTTTTTTTTTTTCCTTCTACCGTTTTTTTCTCTTCCTTTGTCCCCTTAGAGACCCTGTAGTAGGTTTTCTCAGTTGAATATGAAAAAAATATATCGCTGATTATCAACGCGGGAATGAATGGCGCATTGTCCAAGTGCAAGTTGATCTTGTAGCTAAACTATTTGCTTTGGGTGAAAGCGCCATCTAGCGATCATTGTGTGTCAGCAACAGCTTCCCATTCAAAACAATAGGCGGTCAAATGACCGGTGAATTGCGTTAAAAGTAGGTGACACTGGCGCGGCGCTTCTAGTGTTAAGATGGTTTGTCTTATGGCCATTACTTCTTTGAAGAGAATTGGAGATCTGCAGGCTTTGTCAGTCTCCCCATCCTGCCTAGACTTTGCCCCTTGGCTAGTCATAGCTATTCTGTATCCTCACCCGAACTATCTACCAAAAGTTCCATTCTCCATGCACCCAGTTGTTCTCGAAGCCTTCTGTCCTCCGCCTTTTACAGCTCCGGAGCAGGAAATATTTCACTTACTGTGTCGAGATATTAAATGTTCAGATTTACGTCCACTGCTCTAGCCAGTGGCGTAAGTCAGAGCAGCTTTTCATATGCTATGGGGGCCGCAACCGGGGGGGCGGCCGCCACTAGACAAACGCTGTCACATTGGGTGAGAGATGCTATTGCCCTAGCCTACGAGGCACGTGGTCACACTTCGCCTCTAGGAATCAGGGCCCATTCGACCAGGGGGATTGCGTCATCAATTGCACTGGTAAGAGGTGTCCCCTTGCAGCAAGTGTGTGATGCGGCAGGTTGGTCCTCTCCACACACATTTGTCAGATTCTATAGTTTGGATGTCCATGCTACTCCGGGCTCGCGAGTCCTCGAGTCAGCATCCCAAAGTTATGTCTGAGACCTCTTTGGCTATTGTGCACACAAAACACAACCTTGGGTGTCCAGACACATGCAGTGCGGCGGCGTTAGTATTCTCGTTCCCATAGCGTTTGAAAGGGAACGTCTTGGGTTACTTTGCTGTAACCCTGTTCCCTGAAAAAGCGGGAATGAGATGCTGCCCTCCAATGCCGCACTGCTTGCGTGACTGGACATCCTTTCAGGCCAAAATTGACCTGAGGATGTTTCCGGTTCACTCCTATTTATAACATGCAGGTGTACCTCATCAGATGATGTCACCTGACTGAGGTTATATAAGCCAAAATTTGGCGTGTTTGATACACACATGCTTCACAACCGGTTGAACAAAGAGATGTTCCCTTCTAAACATAAAACATAAAGATTCTAGTAAAGATAGAAGTTATGCATGAATAATGTAACCCCTAAGATAGCTCATGAGGTGAAAACTGTTGTAGTGGAGTAGTGAGGAAGACTTCTAACAGGCCTATGAGTTTCTTAAGCAGCAGAAGAAAATGGCAGAAAGATAAAGTACTTGTTAACATACTAAACAATCCTGCCACTGAAATGGACACACCAGCAATCAAAGTAAAGAGCAGAGGCATTTTTTTTCCAGTTGATATCAAAAGGAAAAAATTACCAGCATGGTATATAAAATAAAAATAAAATGAATTACTTACATATATGTATGATTAAAATAGGCAAAATAGGTCTGTTATTTCAAAGTAAAGGCTGACATTATTAAGAGCGCTTTATAGTGATACACAGGTGGTGCATTTTACACGCTCGCCCCTGACCACACCTGATAAAAGAGCCAGTCTGACCCACCTGCCTGTTCTAATAATGCAAAAATCAAGCACCCACACGCTTACATGGTGTAGTTTGTTAGCAGTAGATGGATAAATTTGATGGAGGAGCGAACTGGAAGAATAGAGCAAGAAAGCAAGGGAGAACTTTAGTCCATGCCCCCCCTTTATAGTAACAGTCTAGGTAAAAAGTATTTTTCCAGGCTTTCCAATGACTTAAAACTGTTGCAACCAAAGTGGGTATGCATACAAGTCCACAACAAGAGAACACTACTGTATGCCAAACCACTACTACAACAGAACAGCCAAAACACAGCAATAACTACAAGTGGGTACCACTTTCTGTTATAATCTCCCAAATGTAACAACATTATTACTAAAAAGGCACTTAGGTGAAACAGAGGAATACCATTTATGTGCAAGCAATTTGTGTACAAGATAAATGGGATGCACGTGCTGTGTTGGTAAGTTGTTGGTTAGACAGTGCATATCTGTACATAAGTATATCATCATGTACCTTATTGAAATTAAAACTGGTAAAAGAGGATGCTGATGCATCGGAAGAGGCTGATGCACACTCTCACACACAGACTCACACTACAATCAGTTTGGGAATGGCAGTTAACTTAATCTGCATGCCTTTGGACTGTGTGAGGAAACTAGAGTACCTGGAGGAAACCCACCACTCACCAGAAGATCCACACACAAGGCAGAAGTCTAAGCCTTGGCCCTTTGCAGTGCATCCGGTAAAGTATTCACAGCTCACACCACATTTTGCTATGTTACAGCCTTATTTGAAAATGTATTAAATTCATTATTTTTAAAAAATTATACAAACAATACCCCATGACAATATGAAAGAACTTTGTTTGAAATCTTTGCAAATTTATTAAAAATCAATAAAATAAAATAAAAATCACATGTGCATACTGTAAGTATTCACAGCTTTTGCCATGACACTCAAAATTGAGTTCAGGTGCATCCTGTTTCCACTGATCATCCTTGAGATGTTTCTACAACTCGATTGAAGTCCATCTGTGGTAAATTCAGTTGATTGGACATTATTTCAAAGGTTACACAGTTAACAGTGCATGTCAGAGTGCAAACCAAGCCTTTGAAATAAGGCTGTAGCATAGCAAAATGTGAAAAAAGTGAAGCGCTGTGAATACGTTCTGGATGTATATTCCATATTATCAAAATTCCTAGGGTGTGTAACCTTTTCTTTTGATGTAACTACTATCTGTGACTGTAGGGCACATTAATAACCTGTAGAGCTTATTAATAAAATACTATTTAAAGAGTAGTCATATAGTCTTGCCAATAATTTATCAGATACTTTTCCATGAGGAGATTGACTACCCCTTCTTTGTTTAGGAAAAGGAATCTAACTATCCTGAACACTGATGAGAAAAGAATATTCAGCAAAGTTGTTTGTTTTTAAGTTTGTTTGTTAACAAAAAGTATGGCTTTCCCTGGCATCCAGGAATTTTTGTATACCAGTCTTTAGCATTTTCTATATTATATAAAAACCTTTTGATGTAATGCCAGGTACAGTAAGAGACTCAGCCCCTGTTTTAAGAGATAAGAGCTCGTCATTGTGTTTAACGTCACTGTTCACAAAATCCTTAAGCATTTTACAGTTTGACATTTTCTGAAGTTTAAAGGTCAGGAAAGTTTGGGCTCTGATGTGCATAAGGTGTTCAGTGAGACTGTAACCAGTGACACACATGTTTGCTGCTGCTTCTACGCAGTATGCAAAATTATGCATCACATATCACACCACCCTGGTGTGGATTTTACTAAAAGATAACACTTCCATGAGTAAGTCAGTGCAGAAAATGCTCCTTTGGTTTTTAATCACTTATTTTACAAGTACATAATTTATGGTAGAAAAAAGAAAATAATAATATATATACAATTTGACTTGGAAGTTTAAAGGTCTTTACCTTTATACTTAACAATAGTTAATATAGGAATAAGAAAACATAAACATGTTCAATAGTTTAATTTAGATTTTCCTGCTGTGACAACATAATGTATCTACTCTCATTCTCAGTTTGTATAGTTTACTTTTATTTTGCATATGCTTATATTGTGAGGTCTATGTTTTGAAGCTGTGTGAGTCTGAGTGCTGATTTGGCACAAACGAGAGGAAAGATCAACAGACCTCAGATCCTTTTGAGCAGAGATGAAGTTATTTTGTCTTTTCTTTTTGGTAGGCTTTTGTGGCTTGGGTGAAGGTTTGATGAAAGAATATGTTTACTTTTCCTTCAGATTAAACTGGGGACAAGCTCAGTGGTACTGCAGACAAAACTACAGTGATCTGGCTACCTTCAGTAACAAAGAGGAACATCTGAAAGTTGCAAATATTTTTGGCATACCCAGTGATCCAGTTTGGATTGGATTATACAGACAGACAAGCAACTCAGACTGGCAGTGGTCTGATGGAAATACAGTTTCATTTTCAGCATGGTATCCTGGCTTTCCTGGATCTGTTTGTTTTGATATAACAAATGAAATCTCATTATCATATAACTGGGCTTATTTGTTTCAAGGACAATGGCTAAACACATATTATTGGTCAGGTTTTCCTTTCTACTGTTATAGGAATTTGATTTTGGTGAATCAAAACAAGACATGGCAGGAAGCTCTTGAGTTCTGCACCACTTACTACACTGGCTTGGCCTCTCTGCCTGATTATACCCAAGTGCACCAGGCAAACGCTGAGATCATGCTGACTCAAACACATAGTGTCTGGACCGGGCTGAGTTTTGTGAATGGAACATGGTTATGGCTGAGTGGAGAGTCATTGGTTGCCCTGAATTCCCTGCAATTAAATCCAGCTTTATCTAATCGCTGTGGAGCTATTGACAAACAACTCAACTTAAACAACCAATCCTGCAACAACAAGTTGAATTTCCTCTGCTATAAGAAGTGAGTAATAAATGTTGATGACAAAAATGGATTTTATAAATGTTTATCCTAATGACATCGTGTTGTTTTTGTCTCAGAACATGTATAATATCTTAGTGGGGTTTGTGAACATTAACCAGGGTGTCCTCTTTTTTTTTTACTTTAGCATTAATTAGAATCACAAACATTAGAAGAAGTACTATATTATTAAGTCATACTTATATTTCACTTTTGTGAAAATTAATGGGTTTCCTCAACTCTTTATACACGCAAAAAAAGTGAGTCTATAAATAACTTAATCTACATATAATTAAAAAAAAAAAAAAAAGTTATGTGAATGGAAGTTTTAAAATTAATGAATACCAAGGCTTTCTAAAAAACAGCCAGCATATTATTCCAAACATTTAAAAATAAGCATTTAAAGAGTTGGATGACGGTCATAAAATAAATCTGTTAAATGAATGTTTGCATATTTTTATACATTAATTAAGATGCATAAAATGTTGCTTCAATGTTCTCTCTCTGAACAGATGACTTTCCACAAGAAGAAATCTCCTGCAGGAATATTACGTGCAAGACACAAAACATTTATTGTAGGTTTCCTGAATATGATGTATCACATGTTTAGCTTTTCTTATTCATAAATTATTAATATAGGATTGAGACATAATGTCAGGCTTGGATAAAAATTACAGTAGTGCCTTTAGTTTGTTGGTGAATGGTAGAAACTGATATGCAAGAGTCCAAGAGTCAATGAAGTAGAGAGAATGAGATGAGGAATGATCTACATCCTCATGCAAATAAAAGCAGAACCTGGGCATGTAACTAGGGAATTAGCCAGTTTGTAAGCATATGTTTATATTTGGGTACAATTATGCTGTTTTTTTATGGTATAATATGTACTGTTTTTGACCAATAGCCATAGGCATGGGCATGACTTTGAGATGTAAAGGTTAGAATGCACAGCAGCTGCAAGAAAAGTGGTGAATGGGAATTCATAAAAGTAAAAGACTTGTGGACTTTTTTGCTTTTTTTTTTTTTTACAGGATCAAGAAAATAAGGTTTCGTAGTAGTAACATTCTCTTTAGTGTTTGTCCCTAGTTCTTTTGCTTTGCAGAGGCCTTGTTATAACATAATGTCATCATATCTACATTTACCAACATGTGAATAAAGTGTAGTTTAAGATGTGTAAAGAATATTTAGTTTGAAATGTAAAAAAATATAGGAATGCTAATTTCATGCATTTGTGATTGCAACTGCACACATGAATTCAAATAGTGCACTTCTTATAATCTAAATACAATGATTGTACACAAATGTGTCATAAAGACTGATTCAATCAGATCTAGACAGACAGATTTATAAAAAATAAAAAAAACATAAGGGACACATTAAATTAACTGTTTGGGCAGGTTTATGGTAAGGTTTGATTTTATTTGTTTAAATTTATATTTGTTTTGTTTTTTGTGTGTTAGTGTTAATTGTATTAATCATAATCTCTTTTAGATCATAGATTCAAGTGTAAAGTGTCTGAAAAAAAGATTGAAATTGAAACAAAAATGTAATATATTCATAAAGGATTTTGTTTGATTTTTTTTGGTTACTCTGTATTTATATAATTATTACGTATAAGGTTGTATGTAATGACACTGAAAAATATACACATATGCACCATGATGACATATATTCCCCCCTCTAATTGGAATATGTGTTAAAGGATGGGCAATCCTTTTTAATGTTTTTTTTTTTTTTTTTGAAACAGCATCAAAGGGGCATGTTGGAGGTATGATATATAAAACCAAACATTCATTAATTTAGATTTAATGTGCAAATTAACTTGTAAAATATGTAAAATAAATGTAGACTATTATAACTATTAACTAACTAACTAACCTCAACTCATCAATATTGATAAATACTGTGGATCTTAGATAAGACAGATCAGTAAAATGTATCGCATATTGAGGACTACTATTCCTTACACAGGAGGGGATAACGTTTCATATTTATTGATTAATCAGAGGTGGGTAAGCAGGAAAAACAAAGTGTGAGAAGTGGGAATATGGAGATTTTAAAAAGTGTGTCTGAGATGCCAACTTGAGGATATGCAAATGGGATTGCCAGCACCCACTGGTTTTAAAGGATTAAACTTAACAGGTAGATAAAATCCAGGTATTATCAATTATACCCCTATTTTGTGTTTTATCATCAATGTAAAAAGGCATTTGACTTGACCATTTTGATGTGCACGTTGGGTGTGTATTGGCCATGGTAAATGTGTTGATCATTTTAGTATACAGTAGTTATACAGTGGGGCAAAAAAGTAAAGTTCTCTCGCTTAAAAAGATTTTCATCATAGGTATACCTCAACTATGTGAGTCAAAACAAGAAAAAATTTGTGCTCTGCATCCCTTCCTTGATGAATACAAATAAGAAGTTTGTCTCAGTGTTTTTACATTTTTTTAATTGTTTTAACTCATGCCACATGAGTCGTTTAAATATTTAAAAGCACACGTTTCTATGAGTGTAGTTTTGCAGACATTTGTGTTTGTTTTGCTTTTGCTCATCCTTTGCATGAGTTCAAACATGCAGGAGACTGGAGCATGAAAAGGCGTGAACTGTGCTGCAGCTTTTTGCAAGTCAGATTGGAATGGAAAAACTGAAACGTTTACACTGAAGAACTTCCTAGAATGTAGTATGTGTTATGAAATGTAATCAAATGTGCAACAGAAAACAATTACTTATAAAATAAGTAAAAAAGAAAAAAAGAAAAAAAGAAAAATTACAACTCAAGACAATATTTAATACTGAAATAACAGCATTTCCACACAAACAATATGAAGAGTGGGGACTAAACAGCTGTGTAACCTTAACAAGTGTGGGTAAGAAGAGACATTAATAAAGAGATGCACCCATCTTGCCTATGTGTAAATACTGAAAGATTTTTCCATCATTGTTTTTCCATCATTGTTTTTTTCCCCCACTGATGACACAAGCAATTTCCTAACTGAAAATGCTCAAATTTTTTAAAAATCTTAGAAAGATTAACCAAATAATGTGCTCATGTCGTGGTTCTTGTCAACTATTTGCTAGCTATGCTGATAATGCTAATTGCTTCTATGTCAGATGAAGATATTTTGCATATCAGAGACAAGTCTGTATCTTGTATTTGTATCTCAGATTTGCATCTCATCTTTACACACTTTGTTTTTTGTGCTATCACATCTCTTACTAAACATCAGTGTAAGAAGAACAATTATCACTCATTTGTAAATAAAAAAAACGTAATAGAAACAATAGATTTTAGACATAGTTTAATGTTATCAATGAATGAGACATTTTGAAATGTATTTATCTGTTATATATACTTGCTTGATATACATGAAAAATACATTTAAAGCTCCAACACAGCTACAAGTAAAGAAAGCAAGTATTATTAAATACAATAAAATTTTATTTGTGTAGCACTTAACAATTGTAATTGTCGCAAAGCAGCTTTACACAATCAAAAGAAAATTATGGAAATTTGGATAAAATGTGAAAAATGTGTATGAATCAAAATGATCAGCAAATAATAAAATAATAGCAATTAATATCATGCATCTGCCAATGCTTCCTTCATAGTGAATAAATAAAGTGTTTTCCCAGTACTACTCAAACTTGGTAAGTATTGACTGGTTTAAAAGAGTTTTTTTTTTAATGACTGAAGAAACCAAAGTAGCATATCTAGTAAATACATTTCTGACACTTACTGGGCTTTATTTATCAATCAAATTGTTTACAGGTGTTTTCAGAATGCAAACCTAACAAAAATGTCCACCTGATTTACTACAAATTTATGTAGTGGATATGATAATGTCCATGTTCTGGTATCCCATAGTATCTAAACACCTGCTGAAACAGGATTTCTGCAGTTCTGAAGGCAGTGGGGAGCTTGGATAGTGGAATTAATCTCAAGGATTTGGAAAATCTGTCAGTTACTACCATTATGGTGGTTTTCCCTCGAGATTCAGGTAGGTCAGTGATGAAGCCGATGACTATGTGGGACCACGGTCTCTGTGGTATTGACAGTGGCATTAATTTCCTGGCGGGGAGAGATCGTGGAACTTTGGCTTGGGCACATGCTGAGCAAGACGCAATGGTCTTGTTGATGTCGGCCCTCATGTTTGGCCACCAATACTTTCCTTGTAACAGGTTGTGGGTTCTATTAGCTCCAGGGTGACTAGTTCCTGGGGATGTGTGTGCCCATGTTATCAACTTGCTCCGTATTGAGGTGGGGTCGAATTTCTTGTCTTGGGGGTACCGCTTTGGTACTTGCTCTTTTGGGAAATCATTTATGTCTTTGTCTATTTCCCATGTTATAGTACATACAATTCTGGATTCTGGGATTATTCTGTCCTCACCCCTGTTTGGGGAGGGTGTGTTGTGAATCCGCAAAAGGGCATCTGCCTTACCATGTTTGGATCCTGGACGGTAGGACAGCAAGAAGTTAAATCTTGTGAAAAATAAAGCCCATCGGGCTTGGCGGGCATTCATTCTCTTGGCCGTTTTAATGTAATCATAGGGTCTGTGGGGTGGGAGATGACTGGCCTTTGTCTTGCTAAATACGTGACTGAGCATTACATATTCCTTGGGAATTATATTGTTTGTAGCTGTTTCTGGGCTTTCAATGGAGGTAGATGCTACGTGGAGGGTGGGTTGAAGCATGCACTGGTTTTTGCACTCCTTAGACCATTGTGTTATTTCCTGTTCCTGCCATGATATCTGAGGGTTATGTTGTTGTAGCCAGGGGAACCCCAGGATTATGGGGAACTTCGTTGTGGTGATGAAGAAGGAAATGTGTTCCTGATGCATTGCGCCGACGGTGAGTGACAGTCGTGTAGTTTTGTGCGTTACGGATCCTCCTCCTATGGGACCTCCATCCAGTGCTCCGATCAACAGTGGATGTTGCAGTGATTTCAATGGGATGCGGTATCTGCTAATGAGTTTTTTGTCCATGAAGTTTCCGGATGCTCCAGAGTCAATCAGTGCTGGAACATAAAGTATCTGATTTGAGAATTCTACTTTAACTTTTATGGACAGTAGACAAGGAGGAGCATTTTCACATTTTTTACTCACCACAGGATTTTGGTCGGCCGTACGAGACAGAGGCTGATGCTGTGTTGTGATCCCCCGCAAAAGAAGCACAACTGCTCCCTCCGGCGGCGGTTCATTTCTCCTGCCATTGTCCGTGCGCCCCCAATTTGCATTGGTTCTGCTGGAGGTACAGTAGTATGGGAGATTCAGTTATTTCACCCAGGTATTGATGTCTTGACATCAATGCGTCTAGTTGAATAGTGAGATCAATAAGTTCATCCAATGAGACATTGTCGTCACGACACGCCAGTTCCTTGAGTATCCTGGGATTTAATCCACGGCGATATGCTCCTTTTAACGCGGGTTCATTCCACTCGCTACCCGCAGCAAGAGTGCGGAAGTTGAGAGCGTATTCGGCTACACTCTGTTTGCTTTGTCGCATATTAAGCAGGTGCTCACTCACTTCTTTTCCTTCTGGTGAGTGATCAAACACCCTTTTAAACATTTCAAGGAAGTGGTCGAATGAATGTGTGCTTTCGTCACTTTTATTCCATACAGCGGTGGCCCATTTTAAGGCTTTTCTGGCGAGCATATTTATGAATTGAGCGATTTTACCTTTTTCGCTGACATTGTCCTGTCAAGCAAAGTACAGTGAGCACTGCAAGATGAAGCCTTGGCACTCTGCCGGATCACCAGCATATTTTTCTGGATGAGCTACCATGATTGGATTAGGTGTTGCAGAGATAAAAATTCCTGGTGTAGGAGGAGCGGCGCAGGCAGGCACTTTGTTGGTGAGTTGATCCACCACTTGTTGTATCTTTGCAAAGTTCTGCTGGAGTTGTACCATATCCATTCTAATTTGTGCAACGTCCTGACGGAGCTCGTTTAGAACTCGGGCGTGGCTCAGAAGGGCTTCTTGAACATTAAGATCTCCTGCTGCGTCCATCATTTGGCGAAGGATTCTGTTATATACCTGACACGGAGAACACAAGTGCAGATGAGATGATTAATTTATAAAAGAGTTCACAATCACGACAACCAAATCCAACAAGGGGAATCCAGTTCGTAAATCCAGAAAACAGGCAAGGGTCAGGCGATGTACAACGGGCATAAACTGGGTCAGGCTAAACTCATTAACGTGGGGACATAAACAAAATCAAAATCCGAAACAGCAGTCAAAATACAGAAGGCTTGGCAACGACACTGGAACAAGTGTGGTGGAGGAAACAATATGATTAGGGTCTGTTTTGCTGCATCAGGGCCTGGCCAGCTTGCGGTCATTGAAGGGAAAATGAATATCCAAGTGTATCAAAATTTACCTGAAACTCTCCACTGTAAAAAAATTCAAGTTGAGGAAACTTAAAATTTTGATTTCTTCATTCAATGGTTTCACGTCCTGTCATTGCGCATGTGCAGTCTGTCTACACGGCAATTTGCACAAGGTTTCCCTTCATTAACAGCACTGTGGAATATGGAGCAATATCCCGGACAATATTCAAAAGGAATTGCAAATTACATTTGCAATTGCGTTTCCCATATGTGGACGCACAAAATGTGCCATAATTCAAATGCAATTGCAAACTTTTCATTACCGTTTGCTTTTTCGCCTTCCTGAACGCACACTGACTGCCAAATTTCAAATGAAAAAGAAAAGTCCATTTGCATTTGCATTTCCCATGTCTTACAAGTC
>JAQMYJ010000038.1:28901890-28918939 GCA_030014305.1 Clarias laeviceps
CTGATTACTTTTTAAAGACAGTAATTTTGTAATGTAATTAGTTACTTTAAAAAGTAATGTCCCCCAACACTGCTCATAATATAGAAACATTGTAAAATTCTAAACATTCAGTATTCATTATATCAATAACATATGGACCTGTAATATGAGTGGCTGCCAAGCATAAGGACTACCCCTTGCTCTGACTTTCCAGTCTAGTGAGAGGTGAGGTGTTTCAGGAAAATACGTGGTATATGAGTTTGCATTCACGAGCAGAAGCAGCGGCAAACATGACTGGCATTGTTTACATGCTCAATGCATATCTTAGGGATAGCCGGGAGAGTTAAAAGTGACATTTACTACGTGGCGCATCTGAGCCAAAACATCCCTTACCTTTCGGTTTGCAAGTCAAACTATAGCATGTTTAGGGATTTTATGCACAGTAACAAGCTCTTGAAATCTTTTGAAACTTTCTTCTGTTGTCAAGTTTGTTGTCATGAGCTACATCTCTGATGTAAACAGGAACATTTTTATTTAAAAGCTGCCTTTAGAAATCTTTATTTGATCTTCACTATGTTTAACGTATGTACCATTAAAAGTCCTTTGTGGGACATGAAGTACAGCCTTTTTCACATTTTCACCATTTCTACAATATATTTATAGGATATATTTAATGTTTCATAACAAATATATATCTAGATTAGAGGTTCTCAGCCCTGATCATGGGCTACCACTGCCATGCACATTAAAATGTTTTCCCTGCACTAGCATACGCACTACAAATAAGAATTTGAAAAATACGTTTTTTCTTCTTCTTTTTTTCTTTTTTCTTGCCCTCCCTTGCATATTTACTGAACATATTTTGTAGCATTACAACTTTTAGGTAAAATGAGCTTTATATAGGATTTCTACAATTTCATTTACACTATTTTGAATGTCAAATTTGCCATTTTGAATGCTGCCTAGAAAGAGTACAACAGAAGCAGTATTTCCTTTAACGATGCTGATGGACAAGTAGAGAGAAGGTAATAAAGAGTTAAATTGTTTCTTTAGATTTAGAGAAAGCATATGACAGGGTGCCGAGAGAGGTGCTGTGGTTTTGTATGAGGAAGTCTGGAGTGGCAGAGAAGTATGTTAGAGTGGTGCAGGACATTCATGAAAGCTGTAAGACAGTGGTGAGATATGCTGTAGGTGTGGGTCTGAGCCCCTACTGGTTTGCTGTTGTGATGGACAGGATGACAGATGAGATTAGACAGGAGTCTCCATGGACTATAATGTTTGCAGATGCGCTTCGTAGCGAGAGCAAGGGAAGATGGAAGTATGCTCTGGAAAGCAGAAGAATTAAGGTATCTGTAACAAGACAGAATACATGTGTGTGAATGAGAAAGACCCAAGTGGAACGGTGAGGCTATGGGGAACAGAGGTAAAGAAGGTGCAGGACTTTAAGTACTTTGGGTCAACAATCTAGAGCAACAGAGAATGTTGAAAGGAGATGAGGTGTGTACAGGCAGGTTGGAACGAGTGGAGAAAAGTGTCAGGTGTGTTGTGTCATAGAGTATCAGGGAGAATGAAAGGAAAGGTGTAAAAGACAGTGATGAGACCAGCGATGCTCTACGGCTTAGAGACAATGGCACTGAAGAAAAGACAGGAGGCGGAGGATGTTGAGGTTCTCTTTGGGAGTGTCAAGGATGAATAGGATAAAGAATGAGTTCATCAGAGAGACAACCCATGTTAGATGTTTTGGAGATAAAGTCAGAGAGGCCAGATTGAGGTGGTTTGGACATGTTCAGAGGAGAGATTGTGAGCATATTGGTAGAAGGATGCAGGAGGAAGCAAAAAAAAGGAGATTTGTGGCTGCAGTGAGAGAGGACACGAAGTTAGTTGGTGTGAGAAAAGACGGTGCAGAGGAGAGTGTTAGATGGAGGCAGATGATTCACTGTGGCGACCCCTGAAAATGAACAGCTGAAAGACAAAGAAGAAGAAATCTACAATTCCATCTGAAAATATTTGAATGGCAAGGGCAATCATTTTGTTTAAGCAACACAATGAAAACATTTGAATTTGAGATCAAAAACAAAAAAATAACATACTGTAGATCAGAATAATATGTAAACTTAGTTTGATCTCAACATTATCTGAACCTGTTGGCCTGTATCTGCAGGATTATATATAAAAATTGAGCAAAAATATATATATTTCGTACATGTTTATTTAAGTTACAGGGGTGTTAAAAGACTCGAATATCAAATTTGTTTAATGTACTACTCGCACAGGATAAGTATTATCTGGGGACCTCGTGTGATTTAGAAATTACCCCTTCACATCTGAGTTTCGTGTGGCGCATTTGCACGGGATAAGTGAAGCCTGCGATTTTACTGACTTATCTCCCGGATATTCAGTTTATATCCCGAAGTGTGTGTCTCTTAGGAGTGTGTTCCGATGAAAAGTAGGAAGGGGTGTGTGTGAGTGCGTGCGTGCGTGCGTATGCAGACTGTGTGAAAGACAGAGAGAGAATTTATGGATATCCGGTTAGATGGGTGAAAAAAAAGAAACAAGTATAGTTATCGTGCCCTGGGTCATTTACATTTCACCGGGTTAAAATCTAATAGCTTGAGCTGTACGCTTGATTTATATGTAACACATTAAACTTGGATTATGACGTGAACCTCCTCGCTTAATTGTGCACTATTTTGGATAGGCTATTGTTTGGAAGTGTCATTATAGGTCTAGCTCTATGATGTATAAACAGCAGAGTGTTTACCACATCCTGTTATACATGCCATCCATCGCTTTCAAATTATTCTTTATGCTTTCGCTCTTCTGATGGTTTTCAGCCTTTTCCTTCTGCACATTGTATTGTTGTATAGTGTATAATGATATGACACAGCGCCCAAAATACTTTCAAAGCACTACAATGCAGCCTCCATTCATCGCGGACGATGGATAAAAAGATGCGCAGAAAACAAAATACTTAAAAATTTGACTCCGCCAAATACTGGCCAAATCACAGACATGCTGATTCGCACGGGACTAATAATGTAACAGGACCTCGGTATAGTATAGTATAGTAGGTAACTTGCGGAATAATTTTTACAAGATTAAGATTAATTTCGCACAAGATTAAGATCACAGACAACAATCAATTATTACAAATCACACGAGGTCCCCGGGTAATACTAGTGCGAATAGAATTTTTTCTAAAATTATTTTGCAAAACACTTTAAATCCACCTTCCATTTTTTTTTTTTTTTTTAGAATTCTTGTGACGGGCAAATACAGAGCACATAAAGCATTGGGGTATTCCAAAGTTTTACAGTATGTAAAAAAAATATCAAAAGCTTTGAAGGGTTTATTTCAGGAGGCACAGCGCTATCTAGTGGTTTGAAGAAATTAAAGAACCATTCACTAAAGCATTTTCATGCCTCAGTAACTGAATAGCTCACATCACTTATATGATTGCAAAAAAGTATATAAAATGTATAACATTTTGTGTTGATGTAAAAAACATTTGTCATTTACACTTGCAGCAGTAAAAGCAGATTTCTTTTTAAATTTTAGTCAAAGACTTATGAATATACTGTAAAGTGGGCAAAATAGGGAGAGCCTAAACACACTGTGCATGTACTATTTTACACAGTAGTAAAGCTAGTTTTATATTGGGACAATTGCTACAATTTTCTCCCTTTTTTAACACATTCTGAATCTAATCACTCAGAAAAGCTACTCATCTGCACTTTATAGTAATAGAGGTTTTAAAAAGTGCATAACTTGGACAACTACTGTAAGTAAGATTCTACAACGATTAAAGTTGTCTATTTCACAGGGTTTCTAACATGTGAAGTGTTAAAATACAATATGTATACAGGACTTAATTATTTTTAATACAATTATCATTTACTGGAGATTATTGTTGATGCATGTTTTTAAAAGAGTTATTAACCATACATACATATTGTGCCTCAAAAAGATTAAGAGGTTAATCTTAGCAAATATAGCAAACTGCAGTACAAAATGTGGTGTAATTGTTATTTTTTCTGAAAATAAATAGAAATAAAATGTAACTGTGATAAGTTTTATCTATTATCTAGTTTTTACAATTCAATTTAAAATTTTGGGTATAACTTATCTTGCTAGATTAATTGCAGATCAGTAACCTTCCTGGATATAAAACATTACTAATTTTATGATTCGCACAACACTCACTTGCCACTTTATTAGCTACACCTGGTCAACTGTTCATTAACATAGCTACAGGATGCTCATAGGTGAAAAGCAGGTTTATATTTCATCATAAGTATATCATAAATTAATCCATTAATATTATTATATTATAAATTTACATGCTCATAATAGGTATACCAAATACAGTACCAGTTGGTACTGTAAGTTGAACCTGAGAAATATTAAGCTTCTTTGTCAACTATTTGCTAATCTAGGCCTAAATTTATCTGATTTATCATGCCACTTTTCATATCAAGCGCAAGTTTGCATCTCAGACACACTTTCAAATGTCTAACATGCTGCTTTGTACACTTTTCTTTTTCCACTTCTTATTGAAAATGAATGTGAGAAGAACAATTATCACCTCCTTTGTAAATGCTCTTAATAGTACCCCAAAATGTGAGATATATTTGGAGGTTATCAATGATTAAAAAGCATGCCTTACTTTTTTAAAGGTATTTAGAGTATTTATATGTGAAAAAAGTACAATTAAGGCTCCAGTGCATCCACACATAAGCAATTAATAGGCTGTTAGTAATTTCAGTGAACAAAAGGATGATTTTTACACAAACTTTAATTTCTTCTTCCATCAAGTATAAATGGGTTTAGAACAGATTGTTTTAACTAAATATATCTGTCTATCTATCTATCCATCGGATTATATAAGAGGTAATGATGTGCCTTTTTGTATATCTAACATATCTATAGTGTCCTGCATTTAAAATTCTACCCTTCACCTACAAAAACTACTTAATTTTTCTCCAAACCTGATACTTCAATTATTTCTGAATAAAGAAACCAGAACATATGATACATCTTAGTCAATAAAATTGAATGTAGTTTCCCATGTATGTAATCTTGCTGTAGGTGATTTCTTCTTGTGAAAAGTCATCTGTTCAGAGAGAGAGAACACAGGAATACAGCATTATATGCATATTTAATGAGCATTTCATAAGGACATGAACATGCACTTACATGTAATCCAGAGGTGTAGCCACGGACCACTTTAACAATTAAAACAAACAAAGCAAACAAACTAACATACAAATAAATGTCCACATAACACATTTATTTTATAAACACAATTCAACATATTAGGCTATTTTTTTATAATATTTAGCTATTGTAGTTATTTTTAGAAATCTTAGATGTTTGATATTTTTAATTATACTTCCTCCCTTATTTATAACATAAATATTTTTGTTTGTTTGTTTGTTCTGTAGTAGGACTATATAAATATTAAATTAATTACATTTAGTTAAATATATGTAATATGTACAGTTCTAGGACATAATCAACACAGTAATGTCATTAGGTTTAACATCCTATAGTTTTTACTCACTTCTAGAAGCAGAGGAAATTCAGTTTCTCGTTGCAGTCTCGGTTCTCCCAAATATTTTTTATGGAGTTCCAAGCCCCACAGTGATGAGGTTGAGCTGGACATGGCGGCAGGAAATCTGGGTTCTCCGATGACTGTGCTCTCACCCAGAACCAATTTCCATCCATGAAGCGCAGAGCGGTCCACACATTGACTGTTTGGGTCAGTGCAATCTCAGTTTTGGCCTGTAACATTTGTATATCATCGGGCAGAGAAGCCAAGCCAATGTAGTTAGCAGTGCAGTACTGAAGTGCCTCCTCCCATGTCTTACTCTCATTGACCAAAATCAAATATCTATAACAAAAGAAAGGATACTTTGTCTCACAGTTAACATTTTCCCATGTGCCTTGTGTGTAGTTCAAAATAGTGCAGTCAAATGAATAATGCTTTCCATTCTTGGAATAATCAAATTGCGGATAGCCAGAAGACCATGGTAAGAATGAAACTGGCTGTCCATCAGCCCACTGCCATGTTGGGTTTTGTCCTTGTCTGTTCAACCCAATCCAAACTGCACTATATTTCGTGCCAAAAATGTCTATAAGTTGTTGCTGTTCCTCTGCAGTATTGAAGGTAGGCAGTTCGCCGTAGTACTGTCCGCAGTACCGTTGAGCATCTCCCCAGGACTGGTTGTAAATATTATAAAAATATTGTATTATTGTACCTTGAGCCAAGCCACAATTTTCTACCAAAAATAAAATAAAAATGAATTTCATCATCACTACTCTGAAGAGCTGCATTCAGTTGATCTTCCCTTCTGTCTGTGACAACTCAGGGCTCTGATTCACTCTTTTCCTGAAGACCTCATAATATAAACATATGCAAAAAAGTAAATGATGCACATTGCCTGGGAAGGAGAGAAAACATGCTATATATTAGAATCAAACTATATAGAATTACATATTAGAATTAGAATATACTTTATACATTTATTGTTTTATTATCTAGTATTAGGTAAATGATAGCAGATTGCTCCATTAAAGTTTTAATGTATTGGATGATGATAATCCACTAATTCAAATATTATACAATTGATTACATTTAGTCTTAGTTTTTCCACAAATTATAGTTTTTCCATTGCATCCTAGCAAACATTCCCTCTCTTAGGTCATTTAGGAAAGCTGCTTCATTTTAAGAATGCGAAATAATAAAATATTCCTACTGGGAAAGGTTTATTTCGGTTTTTATTCATTACATTACCAGTGTGTCACATTTACTTACATTTACAGTATTTAGCCTTTGATAATATTGTCATTAAATTGTTTAACTTCAAATGGGTCAAATGGTCAAATGTTTGGGATGTATTTAATGAACACTTTTCTAAAATGTGTGTGTGTGTGTGAAAAAATAAATAAATTGAATTGAAAATTGAATTGAATTGTGTGTGTGTGTGTGTGTGTGTGTGTGTGTGTGTGTGTGTGTGTGTGTGTGTGTGTGTAGTATATCCCCCAGTAGTCAATAATTATCAGTCACTGTGATTATAATAAGATCCATATGTAAAACCAAATGTATTGGGAAGACTTCTTACTCTTACTCTTGTTCTTTCAGATTCTCACATTAAGACATTTATACAGTGTACAATTGGATCCAATTGGATCACATTCATCTTCAAAACAGCGCAGGAGTTACACCAGATGCCCTTTCTGACATAATCCTTCCATTTCCATCTGCCCTGCATCCATTGATTGTGTACTGTTTCCAATTTTATTAAATATTTATTAATAATCTTTTATATGCAAATAATACACAGTTTTTGTCAGCTGCTCCTGGTTGCTTTATAGTCATAGATAAAGTGCAAGTATATATTATATGGCTCATCAAAACCAGCCATATATTTACATAGATTCAGTAAATAATCCTTTCTGTAGACCTCAACTACACTGTTGCTCTGATTTCCACATCTTCCATAAACAGTCCCTTTTACATGACAGATTTTAACCTTTCATTTTTCCTGATATGTAGTAAGTGTACTGCCCTATCTTATTTGCCTCTTAGTTCTTGCTAAGGGGAATTCCGTCATGAAATCAGCCACCCACTTCCTTCAATAATTTCCTTTGTGTTGGCTTGTGTTACACTTGCTTTAAATTCCTATTTGCATGTGTTTTGTTTTCCAACTCCAAAATACTACCAGCAATTCTCTGCCAGATTTCTCGTTTCCTACTTACCATTTACATAGTAAATTTAGCCACCAAATCTTGTTTCTGGCATTCGTTTGTTCTTGCACATTTTGTAAATATATTTAAGGATTTACAGAAGACTTTTGATTTCATCTACCAATTCTATTCCAAGCTTGTAGTCTCTGCTCTCCCAGACATTTGTCTTGGTTTTGAGTAATAGCAGTATGATTGAGTTAGTTGAGATTAATTTTCCATCTATGAATCACAAGCTGCTCTATACACTGATTGTTTGGCTCAGTTTGATCTCTGGCTTTGCCTGCTTCCATTGTGTCATTTAGGGCAGAGCTTAACAGGTGTTTATTATATTATTTATTATATGCAATGAAATGCTCATATGGCTGTCAGAGACCTAAAATGTATACTACAAATAAAAATACTTCACTAGAAATAGAATTAGAGTAAAAATTTAATTTGGAATAAAATAAAAGTTTTAATGAGAGCTGGAGAGCCCGCAGCGTGCTAGGATCTCAGCCTTCAGTCGTTCGTACTGATCGGCCTCCTGCTCTGTGAGCGAGAAGCATGCTCATTGGGCCTCTCCTGTCAGCAATGGGATTATGATCGTGCTCCAGTCTTGCTGCAGCCAAGTGCGCTCGAAGGTCTCCAGGTAAGCCTTGACATCACGGGAACGTGTTCACCTCCACGCTGCTGCAGCCGGGAGAGCTCTGTGGTGGTGGCCTGTAGCCCCTGCATTATCTGTTCCAGCACTGAAAGTTGTTGTATACTCTTCTCAAGGAGGTGTGTAATTGTCAACAAGCAGGAAGGATGGGTTCAGTCGGATACAGTTCCTGGGGTGTGGAGAACTGTTGAGACAGGGCATCAAGTTTGACGTTTCTGGAGCCAGGGCGATACGAAATTGTAAAGTTAAAGTGTGAAAATAATAGAGTCCACCTGGCCTGACGGGCATTGAGTCGCTTGGCTTATCTGAGGTACTCTTGATTCTTATGATCCATCCAGACTAAGAATGGGGAAGCGGTAGACACGAAAAACACAGAGATTGGAGCATACAATAATTCGGCAATGAGTGGTTGCTTTTCCAAGACTTATATAGAGCGAGGTAATAAATGAAAATACGGAGCAGGTGTGCTCGAACCGAATGAGGCGGCAAAACAGAAGCCACGGAACGGAATATGGAGAGGAGTTGCAGGTGATCAAGGTCTTGCTCGAGGCGTGGGCATGACCTGGCGTACCTTGACAGTGATGACTTGATCTGGGGCAGGTGATTCCCCTTGTCCTGTGTCAGAGAGCTGCATTCTCCACCAATGTAAAGACATTAAGTGGCGGGGGCACTGGCACAGATAGAGACAGAGTTTTGCGGTGATCAAACAGTGCATTTTATTATAATCTCTTTTTTTTTCACACACACAAAGTTAAAGTGGTGAATTAAGAAGTGCAGTTCTAGTCGATTCGTCAGTACAGGTGATATACAGCGGGGTCGTCCTCTGGGGACAAGCAGCAGCAGCAAGGGGTCAAGTGAGGCCGACAAGATGAGCTGGCGGAGGAGGGAAGGCAGGCTTGGAGGACCCAAAAGTAGACACAACCGATAGGGCTTAGTTGAACTGATTTTAATGAATAAATGTGAAGGATAGAAAAGAGGGAGAAGCATAAGCAGAGAACCAATACTTGGGGTGCTGTCTGAGGTAGGCAGTGGTGTGTATTGGCAGTGGCTTTACATTGGTGGAGAATGCGGAGGACTTTACCGGGCAGCGGCAATGCTTCCTTCGGGCGCTGTCCCTCAAAAGTGAGATTCTCCTGGGCTCTCGGAGTCTAGAACAAAAGACAATTTTTTTTTCTACCTTGTAACATCACATTCACCAGAAAGGTTTCCTGGCATCCTTTTATAGCCCATCTTTGACTCCTAGCCTGTGAGTTATAATGGGAAGCTGGTAATGGGTATGTGTATTAGTCACAAATGCTAGCAAGTGGTTGTAAAAGAGATTTATTTTTCAAAGTGAGATTTGGCAGGTGGGGAAACCTAAAACCCAGTGTAATGGTGCAGCCAGAAAAAAATTTGCAGAGTTTTGAGACAAAAGCAAGGCAAGAAGTTACCTTTTGGTATAAATGAAAGACCGTAGATTGTAGCACACTAAAATATTTGGTATAAACTGACAATCTAATTGTTTATTTATTCATCATATATGCCAGAAAGCTGATGCAGACCTTTCTGGTTCAGCGTTAACCGCTGGTCATACTATCTGGTATCACACAAATGAGTATGGGTTCCCTTTTGAGTTTTTTTATTTTTTATTTTTATGTCATTTCAGGGGGTTTGTCTTTGCAACTCTAATTTGGGACAAACTAATAATGTTTTACATTTGATAATATGTACAATTATTATTTTTTATTTAAATCTATTAAATTAATCCCATTAATGTAAAGCTTCATTGTGAGCATGCTGACTATTAAAAGCCCTTTATGCATACATTTGACCTGACTTGAAACTGAAGTGTACTAATGTCAACCCAGTGTACCAGTTTTTGGAGAATGAGTTTTATATCTGTGCAAAAGAACAGCATAAAACGCTTTATAAAATTTAGAAAAAGTGCTCTTTTATCCCAAGGTTTAATCACCTTTAAAATGGTGAGAAAGAGGAATTATAATTTAAATTAAAGAGATGAAAGTGGTGTGGCTTGGTTTCTTCAGGACAGAGTCATGGCCAACTAAACTGGTGCTTATGATGAACAAAGTCTAGCCAGCCTGACTTACTGCCTTGACCAGTGTAGTACACACACACACACACACACACACACACACACACAAAGTAAAATCCCCAATGTTTAACACTTTACAGAGCTTGCCTTTGTCCAACTTGACTTATATAAGCACACTGTATATTGAATGAGTGTGCCCTGCGTGCCCTGTGTGTATGTGTGTGTGCACTGCAATAGGCTCCACGTCCCCGCGACCCAGAATATAGAAGATAAGTGAGTGACTGAGTGACTGAGTGCAAAACACAGTCAAGGTATGTTCCAAAATAATTGGACTACCTGTCAGAGCCCTCTCCACCCTCTGTGAGCAGCAGACACTGAGGTCAGCTAACAGGATTCTACAAGAGCCTTCTTATTTCCTGTTCCCTGCAATTGAGTGGATTGAGCCCCAGTTGTGGGGCTCAGAGAAAGAGTACAACCTTTGTTTCCAATGCTGTTCAACCCCAAACTTATAATTATCAACTAAGTAACCATTATTCTCCACACTATAGCCCACATTATAACATTCTTCCACCCCCAACACACACTCCTCAAATAGACTCACAAACTCTCAGTATTCACAATCTCGGAAAAAAAACATTCATATAAGGACTCTGTTGTAACAATAACTCTAATGCTGCTGCTACATACCAATGTTTTCATACTGCACAACTCACTTTAAGTTTCATTTATTAATATTTGCATCCATCTATTTCACCTTTAATTAGATGGCAGTTAAAGGGATATTTCCACACCTGTTACTCGTTGTAATTATAATTAGTGTATGTGCATAAATAGTGAGTAAGTTTCTCAGTTTCTCATGAGGTGATGCATTAACTGCGTAATAAGGTAATTTTAGCAGGCAAGTAGGAAAAGGAATATAAAAACACTTGAAAATGCCAGTTAGTACTGTTCAAACTCTGATAAAGAGGTGGAAAATAAAATGTTCTGTTGATAATAATACACAAAAATTTCTGCCCTGGAAAAAAGTGGTGTTGTTGTTTCAAGGGTCGAGTTGCCACAAAAAGGCCCACTTGCAGTATGCTAGACAGAATCTAAACAAGCCTTACAGCTTATGCCTGTAAGGAAGAGTAATTTGGAGTAATGAAACCAAAAACTAACTTTATAGTTACCACCATAACCGCTGTTTGGAGAGAAATCAACAAGGCCTATGGTGAAAACTACACCATCCCCACTGTAAAGCATGGTGGTGGAGCTCTAACGTTTTCGGTCTGTGTGAGCTCCAGTGGCACATGGAAATTAGACAAGCATGATGGCAAAATGAATGCAGTATGTTATCATAAAATACTGGCAAACAATTTGCATTCTATGGCATGAAAGCTGTGCATGCAGAACTCTTGAATGTTCTAACATGACAATGATCCATGGACATCACAGTCTCCTGACCTCAATATTATTGAGCCACTTTGGGGAGATCTCAAACTTGCAGTTCATGCAAGACAACCAAATAATATACAGGAATTTAAAAGATTTGAGATGCCATCTGAGAGAATTAAGGTTCTAATGCACAATTATTACAAAAGACTGCATGCCATCATTGAGGCTAAAGGGGCAATACACAATGTTTATATTATTATAAATCAAAGGTATGCAAACTTTTGAACAGGCATTATTTTCTCATTTTCTTTAATGTTTTCTTTTGTTTAATGGATGTTCTGTTAAGCTTTATATATGAACTTGAGTCTTTTTAATAAATAAAATTCATACGTTTTGCCTTATCACTCATGTTTTCTTTAAAAAACTGGTACACATCTTGCAAATTCACCCAAGATATGCAAACTTTTGGGCACAACTCTATATAGGACATTCCCAATCATCAGAAGTTGAGACCTTTTGTATATCTAGCACAAGTTTGCATCTCAGACACACTTTGACTATTCTCTTCTGTGGGAGTACCCCTAATACTAGCCCTAAAAGTTGCCAAACAAATATACTAGTTTGATAGTATTTGTTTGATAATATATTAAGTCTTTTTACCTTAACTAATTAAAATAAATATTACTAAAATAATAATTAGTAAATATGGCCTCTTTGCACATGTTCCAATTGCCGCCACAATTATTTTTATGTTTTTCATATAATTATTTGTATGATTATTTTGTAGCATAACATGGCTGTCACGCTCTCAGCGCATTCGCTGTTGGATGTTTTTCTGGAAGGGTTGTCTGAGGCTCTCAAGGATGAGCTCATCTCTCATGAACTTCCCATGTACCTCCACGAACTCATGGATCTCGCCAGGCCGATCGACTCACGTCTCCATTTAAGACGGCCATCCAGAAGCGTGCTCCCCGCCAGGAGATCACCCCAACCCAGAATAGCCCACGCGTCCCCTACTCCGAAGCAAACAGATCAAGAGGAGCCCATGCAGCTAGGCCGGACTCGCATTTCAGAAGAGGAGAGACGCCGACGCCGTCTACAAAGGGTTTGTTTTTACTGTGGAGCTTCAGGTCACAGGCTTAAAGACTTTCCAGTAAAAGGGAGGTGTCCTCTAGTTAGACTGGGAGTGCTAGAGGGCGCTCCTCCTGTCAGGCTCCCAGAACCATGTCCCCTACTTCCCGTAAACCTAATCGCTGACAGTCAGGCCCACCCGATTCAGGCACTCATTGACTCCGGCTCCAACCGGAACTTGATCAGCGCCTCTACTGTCAAGACATTAAAGATCCTTTGTGTAACGTTGGACCCTCCGCTCAACGTTCAGGCCTTGGATGGGAGCCGGCTTCCAGCCATCACATGTAGGACCCCTCCGTTAAGGACATCAGGAAATCACTCTGAGGAGATCTGCCTCTAAGTCATTGACAAGTCACACATTTTGCTGGATTTCGTAACATGTCTACCCTCATCCGATGGGAACACTTGTATCATGACCGTTGTCGACCATTGTCAAGTCCGTCCACCTGTTTCCACTTTCCAAGCTTCCCTCCGCCAAAGAGACTGCAGAGCAATTGATCCTCCATGTTTTTCGTCTACACGGTCTCCCCACTGACATAGTTTCAGATCGAGGCCCTCAATTCACCTCATGATTCTGGAGGGTCTTTTGTAAACTCATCGGGTCCTCTCTTAGCCTGTCTTCTGGCTTTCATCCCCAATCCAATGGCCAAACGGAACGAAAGAACCAAGCAATGGAAGTCGCCCTCCGGTGTATGACCACTCATGATGTTACCACCTGGAGTAAGTTCCTCCCGTGCTTCGAGTATGCTCACAAATCCCTGCCATCTGCTTCCACAGGGCTCTCTCCGTTCCAGTGCTGTCTGGGCTACCAGCCACTGCTGTTCCCAACTCAAGAGGAGGAGGTAGATGTTCCCTTGGTGCAATATTTTTTCCGCCGCTTCAAACGGACAAGGTTACGAGCCAGGCCATCCCTGCTGCAAGCATCCAGGTCATACAAGAGACAGGCTGATCGCCACCGTACCAAGGCTCCCAGGTACTGTGTAGGGGAGAGAGTCATGCTTGCTACCAGGGAAATTCCTCTAAGAACACTCTCACAAAAACTCTCACCCCGCTTCATCGGCCCATTCACTGTGTCCAAGGTTATCAACCCATGTGTGGTTCGACTCAGGCTCCCATCTTCCATGCGACGCATTCACCCCACATTCCACGTGTCCCAGCTACGACGCATCATAAATTGTCCTCCGCCCTCTGCGGCACCACAGGAGATCTGAAGAAGGTCACGGCCTGCACCTACACCTGCACCTAAATCCATCTCCACAACCCACGATCCTTGTTCCTGATGATGGCACAGTTGTGATAGGTTCATTAATCACAAGATGAATTGGTAGAATAGAATAGAATAGAATAGAAGCAGAGGTGTGTACAGTTTGTACCTACTGTTAGGTACATCGCTTCATGCACTCTGAAATAGGGTGAAGCTGGACTCATTAGACCACAGAACATAAAAACTATTATAGTTATTAAATCATTAATTTCATTTAAATACGATAAAAAAAATTCGATGTTTGAGGGCATTCCGTTTTTTTTTTTTTTTTTTTTTGCTAAAATGCCTTCTAAATGCCCTACCTAAAACATTATGATGCTAGATTGCAAAACAGAGTTTTTTATGGCATGGTTATAACAAGCTGATCAATAAAATGTTATAATTGGCAAATGTAACAATTTGCCTGGGTCCTCTCTCATGCATTCTCTGCTTCAGCTTACCTCACAGGTTTTCAATTGGGTTGAGGTCTGCGGATTAAGATGGCCATAAGTGGAGCATGATTTTGTGTCTGCTGAAGCTTTTTTGTGTAGATTTTGCCACACATTTTGGGTCATTATCCTGCTGAAAGACCCAATGACGACACATCTTCAGCTTTCTTACAGGGGCCATCAGGTTTTGATTCAAAATGTCCTGTTATTTCAGAGTGAACTGATGCCATGCACCCTAACAAGGTTCCCATGGCCTTTGGAAGAGAAACAGGCCCATGATCCTCCACCATACATACTGAACAGTGGGCATGGGGTGCTTTTCTGCATACTCATCTTTTGTTTTACGCCAGACCCAGACAGTGTTTGTTGCCAAAAAGCAAAATTTGTCTCATCTGACTCCCAGCAAACTCCAGACATTTATGTTTGTGATTGTAGATGAGAAAAGGCTTTTTCCTTGCATGGCTCCCAAACAGCTTGTTGGCATGTAGATAGCGTCTGATGCTTGTTATGGAGACTTAGTGACCCCAAGATGCCTCTTTTTAATGCAGTTCTCTTTTTAATGAGATTTTTTACTTCTCTTACCATCCTCCTCACTGTGCGGGGTGTCATGGGTCCTTGTCCAGCCTTATTTGTCACTGTTCCAGTTGTATTAAACTTTTTAATGACTCCTCTGACTGTATTCAGGCCTGGAGAACCAAGAGGATTCCCGGTGGCCTGGCAACTGATTCTTTTGGTAAAATTAATATATTTTGTAATATTATTGGCCACCCTGTGTACTAAAGTGCTGAATATTGGCATTCAATCAGTTAATTAGACAATAATAACAATATAAATTTATTCATTAATCTGATTCTGTTAGTCTTGACCAGCGTCGTTATGTTACGTTCACTCTGCATCTTCCTAGAGCGGCAAAGAACAGACATGCTAGGATGAAGAGAAAGTGGCCAGGTGGAGCAGAAAAGAAAAGGGCACACAAGAAGAAAGCACTTCAAGAAGAACCAGTGAAATGTTGCACAATTTCAGATTTATTCAGGGCTTCAAGTGCAGTCAGTTTCATCTATAAATGACTGTAGGTATTTATTTGCATTTTTTTCATTTGAACTGCAAATAAATATTAGATGTAGCACAATACTATCATCAATTAAAATACCATAGGCCAAAATACATTAATATTATTTATTGGAAAGTAACGTATTTTATCAGACACAAAATATGATGTTTTTATGATGATTAGCTATAGTGCAGACATGGACAAAAAAATATTTTCTCATTATTTAGTCACTATTGTTCTAATCTTTACCTTTTAAAAGATTATGTGTGCTCATTTGTGAGGTTTAAAACTTTTTCCCCTCTTATTTTCAAATTACTCTAAGGTGGTCACACATCAGATTCAGCCAGGAACTGAGACAGGTAGAAGGAATATAAGAAAAAATAATAATTTGTTATAACATATTGGATGAAATGTATTGTTTTGCTAATTTGTGTATCTAAGACATTTAAAGATAAATAAATAAATACATATTTATTTAGATTCTGAACAATCGTATTACAATGAGGTGGTTGTTTTGCACCAAGGTGGAGATAGTGAAGAAAAATACTATATTTATACATACCTGTCACAGTTGGCCCAGGCTCTGAACTCAGCCAAACACAACGCCCTTTATCTCCGGAATATTATTCACCGTCACCTGTCTCCAATCAACTCAAGCACATAAAACAACACACCACGCTTCATTCAGTGTCCGGGCTCGTACCTACAAAAGTAGACAGATTCTCCTGTGATCAATTAAGAAGTGAATACTTACCTGACAACTTACCTATGTTCTTTGTTTCTAGAAGTGCCCCAGTTGATTCTCCAGTCGTTATCTCCATGTTTCCGTGGTGTGTGGTTGTCGCGATCTCTTCAGTCGGTATCTTCAGTGCGAACTCCTCGACGTTCATTGTTCCCACAAAAGAATAATGACTTACCTGCTAACGAACTGCATCTCATGACCTGCCGTGATTTCCACAACTGTAAATAAACTTGCTCATCCTTTACACTTACTTGTTGTGGCTGTCTTTGTTACAATACCTCCTATATACAGTATATGGATTATTGAATGTATTTTTTTTTATAAAATAACAATAAACAGATACAAACAGAGATAGGCTATATACCAGTTCATTCTTTGTACAAATAAAATTCTCAGCTAGTGAACTTGATCTTGTCTGTCTAAACAATATTTAACCAAATTTTTTTCACGAGTTATTATTGTACCAGTAAATATAAATACCAGTAATAGTTTTCATGTTTGTTATATAAAGTACTCAGATGTGGAAATTACCATCACTGTAGTATTTCTTTGATACAGCATATTGTTATGATTTTTTTTATAACTTAATTATATTTTAAAACTGCGGCGAGTGAAAATGTCACTTTGCGCCACCTGGCGGTCATTTCACAAATGACTTT